>JAVTVY010050612.1:0-27191 GCA_036873755.1 Hanleya hanleyi | reverse complement strand
GAGAGTGTGACCAATGTTACGTTTTCGTTACCAAGCTGACCGACCACCCCCATCGGCTGAATGCGTCACTCATGCACTGATGAATACCATAACATGCCGTACATACTCTATATGTCTACATGTTGATCGTTGACGGTACGGAGGTGACCGAAGAGACACGGATGTTACCGAAGATGTCACGGCTCGGCCCTCGACTTGGGGATAGTTGAACCGAGTGTGCTAAAAATAGATCACCAGCTAGCGTGCTATAAAAGGGAGGCGGCCTGGCCGTTTCATCAGACACTCTGTCAACCACCAAGATGTTCACTTGCACAACCTGCCAGAAGCTGTTTACTCGTCTAGTTACGTTACGACGCCACGAGGCCTCAACCCACAACGATGCTCGGTATACTTGTATAATCTGCGCACGGTCATTCAATCGGAAGGATCATTTACTGCGTCATGAGAGGGTACTCCACGCGGGTGCGACGGTACTATGTAATGATTGTGGTAGACTCTTCAAACGACCCAGTCGGTTTAGACAGCACCAACGTTTGATGCATGCCCCGTCTCTACGGTTTGGGCGACAACTTTCCACTAAAGAGGAGCCGCGGAAGGTGAGACCCAGTGAAGATGAACCCGGAGAGACGAACGCCACTGGTGATGCGATGACGAAGAGCCTGCCTATACCTACGGTCCAGGAGGGCCTGGATATCCAACCGGACCCCACTGTTACGGTTTCGAGTCATACGCCTGATAACATCGAACATTTTCTGGACGAGCCCATAAATGTTCCTAGCGATCTCTTTCAGGGCGCCCATCCAGTGAGTGACATCTATCGGCGCCATTGGACCATGATACGGCACTGTTTCTACCGTCATCGCCCTATTCAAGATATCTACAATTTTCGACTGACCGACCTCGCCCGTCTAGGCAGCTACGTGGAAGCCATCTTCAATGACCAAGCAACGTACTTCAAATTAAATCTGGCGTTTGGTTATGTGCTGCAGCATAAGGAGACAGATCAAGTCCGATACTTTTACCCGAGCAGTAACATCCGGGTATTTGACCAACCGTTTACCATCATTAACCAGGCGTCGCTAGAGACGATGCTGGAGAACCTGGCCAACGTGGATCCCTTGGAATGGGCCCAAAAACAACGCCCCAACACCAAGTGGAAAGTGGAGAGGGTAACCAATGTTACGTTCTTCGTGACCAAGCTGACCGACCAACCCATCGGATGAAAGTATTCACCCATGCACTGATAGATTCTCAGAATGTGCAAACAACTATCTGAGGATATGTTGCCTCAACGGTATCCTGGCCTGACCGACGGTGATTAGAATAAACGGTTCAGAGCGAACATGGCCGAAGATGGAAGTTTCTGAAATGAAGACTTCTGATTGGACAAGAATACATATAACGGACAGGAACGAATATGACAGATGCAAATGGTGGCCTCTGATTGGACAAGTCTTCTTGAATTGTAACACCAAGTGGATAGTGGAGATAATGACCAATGTTGCGTTCTTCGTGGTTAAACTGACCACCACCTCCATCGGATGAAAGTATTCACCCGTGCACTGATAGATACTCAGAATGCGCAAACAACTATCTGAGGATATGTTGCCTCAACGGTATCCTGGCCTGTCCGACGATGATTAGAATAAACGGTTCAGATGGCATTTTCTGAAATGGAGACTTCTGATTGGACATGAATACATCTAACGGACAGGAACGAATATGAAACATGCAAATGGTGGCCTCTGATTGGATAAGAATCTTCTTGAATTGTAAATATACCCAACGCGGCTCCCCCAGCGTGGGTGTGATGTAACATTGGGAAAAATAAAATATATGAAAAAAACTTCTTGTTGTTGTTGTTCTCTCATGTGTCATCCTTGTTGTTGTTGCTGTTGTTGTTCTCTCTCTGGTCTATATCATGGCGTTATGTTAGAGTGTTAAGGTGTAACGACGGGCGTTGACGGGCATCACTGCATTTCGAAGAATTAGTGACAATTCCATGGAATATCAAAGCTTCTGAGCTATTTCACCAGGGCGTTGAAGCATTAAGAATGGTGTTGGTGGGCGTTGCTACAAGATGACACCTCACACGGTCCATTTGGACCGCGGATGGTCCATCTCTACACCAAATACCTTCCTGCACTGCCCCAAAAGGCCCACTTTCGCTACAACTTGTACTAATGACGTCATCGATGACGTCACAGATGCTGTAAATATCCCTGAAATCGGGTGTATACTCCGAGAGCTACAACATGACACATCCCATGACGCATTCGCAACGCGGATGGTCCATCTCTACACCAAATACCTTCCTGCACTGCCCCAAAAGGCCAAATAACATCCTTCACTGCTAAAAAATGCCCACTTTCGCTACAACTTGTACTAATGACGTCACCAATGACGTCACAGATGCTGTAAATATCCCTGAAATCGGGGTCTATACTCCGAGAGCTACAACATGACACCCCACACGACGCAGTCGCAACGCGGATGGTCCATCTCTACACCAATACCTTCCTGCACTGCCCCAAAAGGCCCACTTTCGCTAATACTCCTACTGATGACGTCATCGATGACGCCACAGATGCTTCGGACATGCCTCAATTCGGATTGTACACCCCGAGAGCTACAAAATGACACCTCACACGACGCATTCGGACTAAGGATGGTCCATCTCTACACCAAACTCACCCCACGCACCCACAAAATGTCCACTTTCGCTACTACTCGTACCGATGACGTCATCAATGACGTCACAGATGACGCGGACATCCCTCAAATCGGAATGTACCCACCGAGAACTACAAGATGACACCTTCCAGGACGCATTCGAACCGTGAATAGCCCATCTCGATCCCAAATACCTTCATGTACTGCCCGAAAATGTCTACTTTCGCTACTACTCGTACCGATGACGTCACCGATGACGTCACAGATGACGCGAACATCCCCCAAATCGGAATGTACACCCCGAGAACTACAAGATGACACCTTCCAGGACGCATTCGAGCCGTGAATAGCCCATCTCGATCCCAAATACCTTCATGTACTGCCCGAAAATGTCCACTTTCGCTACTACTCGTACCGATGACGTCACCGATGACGTCACAGATGACGCGAACATCCCCCAAATAGGAATGTACACCCCGAGAACCACAAGATGACACCTTCCAGGACGCATTCGAACCGTGAATAGCCCATCTCGATCCCAAATACCTTCATGTACTGCCCGAAAATGGCCACTTTACTTACTACAACCAACTGCGCCTGCGCAGATTGACGCGACTTGCATTCAAAAACACGCCATTCTGACTCTACCCCACACAAGCTTCACTTTGACACCCTCCACGACCCATTCGGATCCATAGCGGTCCATCTCTACCCCAAACACCTTCAAAAGGCCCACTTTCGCTACAACTTGTACTAATGACGTCATCGATGACGTCACAGATGCTGTAAATATCCCTGAAATCGGGGTGTATACTCCGAGAGCTACAACATGACACATCCCATGACGCATTCGCAAACGCGGATGGTCCATCTCTACACCAAATACCTTCCTGCACTGCCCCAAAAGGCCAAATAACATCCTTCACTGCTAAAAAATGCCCACTTTCGCTACAACTTGTACTAATGACGTCACCAATGACGTCACAGATGCTGTAAATATCCCTGAAATCAGGGTCTATACTCCGAGAGCTACAACATGACACCCCACACGACGCATTCGCAACGCGGATGGTCCATCTCTACACCAAATACCTTCCTGCACTGCCCCAAAAGGCTCACTTTCGCTAATACTCCTACTGATGACGTCATCGATGACGTCACAGATGCTTCGGACATGCCTCAATTCGGATTGTACACTCCGAGAGCTACAAAATGACACCTCACACGACGCATTCGGACTAAGGATGGTCCATCTCTACACCAAACTCACCCCCACGCACCCACAAAATGTCCACTTTCGCTACTACTCGTACCGATGACGTCATCAATGACGTCACAGATGACGCGGACATCCCTCAAATCGGAATGTACACCCCGAGAACTACAAGATGACACCTTCCAGGACGCATTCGAACCGTGAATAGCCCATCTCGATCCCAAATACCTTCATGTACTGCCCGAAAATGTCCACTTTCGCTACATGCCACCGCGCATGCGCAGAATGCCGATATTTCAACCCCACACCCAGTCCATCAGATGCCCCTTCATGAATGCTGCACTTTGATACCTTGCTCGACCCCATTGGTCCATTAGGGACTCCCCTAGCTCCAAAACGTCTATTTCCATACCCTTGGGCCACCGCGCATGCGCAGAATGCCGATAGTTCAACCCCACACCCAGCCCATCAGATGCCCCTTCACGAATGCTTAACATCGATACCTCACTCGACCCCATTGGTCCATTAGGGGCTCCCCTAGCTCCAAAACGTCTATTTCCATACCCTTCGGCCACCGCGCATGCGCAGAATGCCGATATTTCAACCCCACACCCAGCCCATCAGATGCCCTTCACGAATGCTTCACTTTGATACCTCATAGAACTCCATCGGCCCATTAATGGCTCCCCTAGCTCCAAAATGGCTATTTTCATACCCTTGGGCCACCGCGCATGCGCAGAATGCCGATAGTTCAACCCCACACCCAGCCCATTAGATGCCCCTTCACATAAGCTTCACTTTGATACCTCACTCGACCCCATCGGACCCTTAGGGGCTTCCCTAGCTCCAACACGGCTACTTTCATACCCTTCGGCCACCGCGCATGCGCAGAAGGCCAATAGTTCAACCCCACACCCAGCCCATTAGATGCCCCTTCACATAAGCTTCACTTTGATACCTCACTCGACCCAATCGGACCATTTTATCTAGGGACTACTTTTTCTCCGCGGAAGCTTTTTTCCGAGACCGAATCACCGCCAAAACCACGGCCAAACCGCATCACCGCGCATGAATACATTTTTTTTTTTTTTTTTTTGCCGGAACTTTTTTTTTTCTGCCGGAAATATGCACTCATTGACCTTTGGTGTGTGGGTGGGTTCAAAATGGCGGACTGTAAGTAGCCGCCATTTTGAACCCACCCACTCACCCTGTTGGTGTGTGGGTGGGTTCAAAATGGCGGACTGTAAGTAGCCGCCATTTTGAACCCACCCACTCACCCTGTGCACTCAGGCCACGCCCCATTTCGCCTGATCACGCCCCAATACACCCCAAAAACCGCCCTATTTTTTGTTCTGCGCATGCGCAGTGAGGCGCTATTAACCCGTTTTACTCTTTATATACTACTCACGCCAAAAGCACAATTCTACCCTGAACTGCGAGTTCTCTACTACCGAAGAAGTCATATTACTGTAGTCTGATAAGACAGACTCCACTGCAATGTCTACATATATCTCGGAGGACTACATACTACTTATCCATAAAGGATAGGGAAAAGCGGAGCAGCTAGGCGCCCACTGAAAATTCTTTTTCTCCGCCACTGGTGAAGCCCATACGACGCTAATCGTGGGACCTGCATTTCTGGATACATTTCTGGGTCTACGCGAGTCTACAAGGGCCACGTTTCATTGGTCGCCCCCCAAATGTATTAGGCAACTCCCTAGCTCGGATTTAAGTGGACGAACAGAAACCGCAGCCGTGTATTTCACTGTTTTTGGCTAATTTAACGTTCTCTAAGGTGGTCGTGTATACCATAAACACTAGTACACTTATATATTGCTTTTACTTATAGGATTAAACAAATTTTTCATCTTTGTATCCATATCACCTTTTAATTCTCCAAGATAAATTACTGGGATGACCCACCGAATACATGGAGAAATTAATCACTGATTAAACACCTTTACCACATGTTGCCCAAGTGAGCAGTTTGTAAACAGACTTTACAAATTTTGTATTCTTTTTTTATTTACGTGTTAATAATTAAATAGTATTTTTTAATTATTTAAATTCAATTAACATTTCTATTCAATGCTTTGAACTTAAAGACCGGAAGATAGATTGGTGCTTTTAACATATTCACATTTACAGGTTAGCGACAGTGTATTTGCACCCCAATCTTAGTCGTATGCGGCAAACTGATAATTTATTAAGTGTACCCTTTGTTTTAGGTTGAAAAATTTCTCCCTGTGCAGTGCCTTTTCCGGGTAGTTTGGCAGATGGGTAGTTTTCGTGAAGACTAGAGCATTCTATATTCCAACGGTGGTTCCCCCGACAGACCGGAGTTAATCACTTCCGGGTCAGAGTCCACGAACTACATTTAGAAATTGGACAGCGAATCTTTGTGGATTTTGCAAACTGGTTTTTCCATGGTCAACTTCCGTCACCACTTTTAGAGGCTTCTGGATCTTTGGTCGTTTATGCCAATAACGAACAAGCTGCGAAAACATTAGTGGTCTTTCTCCACATTACAACCAAGGGAGACTAGTCAATTTTTAAATGAAAAAAATTAGTCGCACTGGTCAAGGAAAACTAGTGTACCAGGCCTTCCTGTTTTAATAGTTTCGCTCGTTATGAAGAACAATTGCGCGGTAAACAAAGGGTTAATGTACTTTGGTAGTGCTTATAGTATCGGTCTGATCGCTCGTAATAAAAACATTAGTGAAGTTCGTACTTTAGTCGACTTACATGCTACATACGACGGTGGATTATGAAGATATTGCTATACAGGACAGTACCCATAATCTGTTCGATAACAGCATAGCGGATGGTCATGTTGGAGGTAGCTTAATTTCTCCAATTAGGTCATTTTTTTTTCCTTTTCCATTATTCTCGATTGGGGTCAAAAGGTAATTCTTGTTAACATGCCAGTTAGTTGGTAAACGTTAAAACGCACAAACTTTAGGACTATTAGGCCATGGCGAAACTTAGCAAGTTCAATAAAAACAAACGGATGGGTCAAACTCGACAACACTTAATAGTACAGAGGGGCTGGTCTCCAATTCAAATTTACGTCCATTCAGAAACAATGCTCTGGTATGATAATTTCTCAAATAAACCTTCCTCTCCGAAAATAGTCAAATCATGAAGATGCATGCATTTCCGATAGTTTATATAATTACAGATTTACATAATTACAGATATATATGCAGGTGTGCATTTCTTTCTCGTTGAATAATTTTAGGACATTTCTACGACTAAATTGACCTGTAACCGAGATCACACCTTTCAAAGCTGGAGCATTCTTAACCTTCGCTGCAGATCGTATCCATTTGAAGCTTGTATTACCTCCACTATACCAGCGAGGACACTAAGCCGGTTATCCACTGTTTTGAGGGTGTGGCTTTCCCACAAAATGGCCCAATGCTTGAGAATTCTCCAACATACAGAACAAACGGAGAAAATTACCTTACACCAATCTATATTTTCCATAAGATATGTACATTTACATGACTTGGTTAAGGCCAGTTTTCCTCCAATAATTTGTGTAAGTCACGCAAAAGTTTTTCTTCCGTCAATTCCCTTTTCTCGGCAGGTGATGCCGTGGGCTCCGGCACGACTGGCGCGACAGTGGGCTCCGGCACGACTGGCGCGACAGTGGGCTCCGGCACGACTGGCGCGACAGTGGGCTCCGGCACGACTGGCGCGACAGTGGGCTCCGGCACGACTGGCGCGACAGTGGGCTCCGGCACGACTGGCGCGACAGTGGGCTCCGGCACGACTGGCGCGACAGTGGGCTCCGGCACGACTGGCGCGACAGTGAACCAGCGACTGGCGCGACAGTGGGCTCCGGCACGACTGGCGCGACAGTGAACTCAACACGACTGGCGCGACAGTGGGCTCCGGCACGACTGGCGCGACAGTGGGCTCAACGACTGGCGCGACAGTGGGCTCCGGCACGACTGGCGCGACAGTGGTGAGCTCCCGGCACGACTGAGCGCGACAGTGGGCTCCGGCACGACTGGCGCGACAGTGGGCTCCAGCGACTGGCGCGACAGTGGGCTCCGGCACGACTGCGGCGCGACGGTGAACTCCGGCGTGGCGCGACAGTGGGCTCCGGCGACTGGCGCGACAGTGAACTCCGGCACGACTGGCGCGACGGGCTCCGGCACGACTGGCGCGACGGTCGGTTCCGGCACGACTGGCGCGACGGTGGGCTCCGGCACGACTGGCGCGACGGTGTTGAGCTCCGGCACGACTGGCGCGACGGTGGGCTCCGGCACGACTGGCGCGACGGTGGGCTCCGGCACGACTGGCGCGACGGTGGGCTCCGGCACGACTGGCGCGACGGTGGGCTCCGGCACGACTGGCGCGACGGTGGGCTCCGGCACGACTGGCGCGACGGTGGGCTCCGGCACGACTGCGGGCTCCGGCACGACAGTGGGCTCCGATTCAGTAGGCTCCGGCGGAACAGGCGATTCAGTGGGCTCCGGCGCGACAAAAGGCTCGGGCGCGACAGGCAATCCAGTAGGCTCCGGCGCGACAGACGATTCGGTAGGCTCTGGCGCGACAGAAGGCTCCGGCGCGACAGACGATTCGGTAGGCTCTGGCGCGACAGAAGGCTCCGGCGCGACAGGCAATCCAGTAGGCTCCGGCGGGACAGGCGATTCAGTGGGTTCCGGCGCAAACGGTAACGAGGGCGTGGCCGTGGGCACAAACGGTAATGACGTGGCGTC
Source organism: Hanleya hanleyi (assembly GCA_036873755.1). Taxonomy (NCBI): domain Eukaryota; kingdom Metazoa; phylum Mollusca; class Polyplacophora; order Lepidopleurida; family Hanleyidae; genus Hanleya; species Hanleya hanleyi. The sequence continues at coordinate 18,569 of JAVTVY010050612.1, read as the reverse complement.
CGGCAGGTATGATTCAGTTGGCTGCAGTTCGTACCCTTCCGTAAGGTCGATTTCAAATCCCTCATCTGGCTCAATTTCGTTTTCTCCGGTTGGTTCGTATCCTTCCACTGGCTCAGAACCCTCAGACGGCTCGGGTTCGTATCCCTCAGTCGGCTCCGGTTCGTATCCTTCAGTCGGCTCCGGTTCGTATCCTTCAGTGGGCTCCGGTTCGTATCCTTCAGTCGGCTCCGGTTCGTATCCTTCAGTCGGCTCCGGTTCGTATCCTTCAGTCGGCTCCGGTTCGTATCCTTCAGTCGGCTCTGGAGTAAACCATTCTATTGGTTCCGGTCCGTTTTCCTGCGTTTGCTGGTCTCTTCCGTCTGTATTGGGTAAATGTGAAGATTGAAGAGATGCTTAAGTTTTTAAACCTAGTCCTCCCCTGCAGACAGTCTGTTTTAATCTATCAGGTGGTGTGCGTTCAACTTCATTTGTTATCATTTAAAACCCCTTGAACATTCAAGTTCGCCTTCCAGCAAGTTAAATTCACGTGTGTTATATTTACGGGTCTACTAAGAAGCACCATCACAACCATTCATTTTCTCGCTATGGCCATTACGACACTGTAGGATGTAGCGACCATGACGTGGTTCGATCACGCTATCACACAAGATCATTTTGAAGATGGGAATCAATCCCTCGATAAAGTGATTTTAAGAGTAATTTATCCTCTCCACGGATGAATTATAATTACCTTTAATCGCTAATGTAAGCATCGGTTTAGCTGACAGGAGCCTGGCCAACTGTTTCATCAGGCGCTGACTTTCGAAAATCGAGCCGATCAGTATTTCCGCTTGGTCAAGTTGCAAAGGCAAGTTAGCTGTTTGAAAAAACAAAACCATTAGAAAAGTTCAAAAGTAAAAAAACATAAGTATTTATCAGGAGTGAAAGTTAACACAAGTATATCTACAATTCGGAATCTAAAGACCCCTTATTATTAGGATCCTTTGACTAAGAAAAATGCATCTTTCAACAAATCGGGATTTCCGAAATTGCGTCTTCCTGTAGGATTGCAGCCCTTACAGGACAGCCAATCCTCAATGCCCGGATCCTCGCTATACCAAGGTCTCGAGAATTTAATATTAACCCTTTTGAATATGGTATGGGAAAGGAGGGACCCTTTCCGGGAGAATTTTGCAGAACAGTAATTTCTGTTTGTGCAAAATCGGCTAACGGCAAACATCTTCTGCAATTTCATCGTATTTGGAATCTTGAGCAGATATTACACCCTTGTGAATACTTTTTGAAGATGCATCCAATGGTTTCGTCCATTTTAGGGTAAGGGTGCTCCCTGCACACAAGATAGTTGTGAACATAATTTTTTGTTATTCCTCGATCGCAATAATGTTCTGAGCATGATATGCATCATTTTGTTTTGGTCTCATTTTGAGTACCAGTACAATATAAATATTTCCAGACCCTTAAAATTAAGGTTTTATTTAAGGGGGATTTATACCCGAAAACCTGAATATAATCGTCCCTCTCTTTCAGTCATGTTGATTTCTTTCCAATGGCTTGGAGTACGGTTATGAAAATTCACTCAATTGTCAATCTGGACACTGGGAAGAATGGAACATCATGGGACTCCGGCTGATAAATAGAGCCCTTTTGGGGTTGCAATTCATTGAATTATACAAACATTGCAGACCACACATTTTAAATTTCTACCAAGATATATTGGATACATATGCTCGAATGCAATATATGAGGGTCGGGTTTAGTTTTAGAGATGGAGGATGGGGCTTGATGCCACGGGAGGAGACCTACTCCCGGGTAGTGCAAGCTCCTGGAATACATGAGGGTGGGCGGTTAGGCGATGCTTAGTTTAGGAGATAAAGGTTAAGACTTGGTGCTCCGGGGTGTGGGGAAATGCTTCCTAGGGTAATGAATGGGTTGCATTGGTGTAAAATGATTTAAGCTTCCGAAATATATGAGAATTGGGAGTCGGGCGGGCCTTTGTTCAGAGGCAGGCGAGACCGAGAATTCGTGGACAGGAAAATAAACTTCCAAGTCCAAAAACTTAAAAAAAAAAAAATTTATGAACAGGAACACAGATATCACTTGGATCCCTATATAGAGCTTTCCGCAGCTAAAGCCACGGGCTCGATAAAAATAGGTTGTTTTTCCCAGTTGGGGAAAAAAATGGGAGGCAGATGACTGCTTTCAATCACCAATACCAGATTGTATTCGGTATGCAGAGTTAATTAACGAGCTCCATGAAATCAAATTGCTATATAACCTCCATTCGATGCCGATTCTATCTCCGCCGCTCCCCGAACTCCGCAAGCTAGAAATTCTGCTAGTGGGAAAGGTTGAAGGAAGAAAATGAAGTCACTTCCTGCTGAGGACCATGTTCGCAAGAATATTTTACTCAATTGGTTCATCATTGAGGAATATGGTTAACTTTTAGTGGTTTCTTAAAATCCACGTGAAGAGCGACGAGACCGAATATAAATATCACCTGGATGACGACCGGACAAGGGGAGGCTCAATAACCGTCTGGTTCCATTCACCGATCATCTTAGCTTGCTAAGGGCATTTCACGTTTCACTTAACACTACCCTTAGGTTACCGCTGTGATTCGGCATGTATTTCACACGGCGTCATCTATCTAGAGGGAGATAATCGAGTTCGAAAGTTGTTCCCAAAGCACGAGGTCAAATGTCGGCCCCATTTAAACGAGCCAATGAAACTATCTGTATTCAAATATTTCTCAGACGTGCAGAGATGTCAGTTTCACGAGGCGCAAGACTGGGGGGAGTCTATGCGAGACCAAAACGAAGTTGTGCGAATTAGCTATTTTATTTCTGACTTTAGTGGAGCATGCTTCTTTGTTAAATCATATTACAAACGGCCTAACATATTTGAAAAAAAAATAAAATCGGCGACAGACCACAGGAAAATGATATGCTTTTTATTTTGTGATGGGGGCACTTCGAGGCCCACCATGGGATCGTTTCAATCGATCGCTTTCTGGAGGTGTGTCTTCGTTCTATGAATGTGATTGCACCGATGTCGGATGTAACGAGACCAGTCGGATGTGACCATTTGGGAAACGCCCTATTACACGCAGATAGCACCCGTTACCGCATGGCTACGAGCAGAAGTTTCTACGTATGATCGTGCCATGCGTTCGGATGATGTTCACCGAGCAGAATCATGGTGATAATTTGAAACATCTGCACCCTCCACCAAGATGAAAATAGCCATTCAGGGAAGCGATAATCATTTTCTTACACAGGGCGTGGATATTGAAGGAGCCAGTGAGATTTTAAAATAGCTAATTTTGATTGTCATATCACAACCCAGTGGGTCTTTCAAAATCCTCCAGGGGTTAGACGGGGACGAAGTATAAAACGTGGAATATCCATCTGTAGCGACGCATCTAGGCATCAAATCTGGATTATCATGAACCACAGTTAACATGGCGCTGCAGGTATGAAAGCATACGGAAATGGGGTAAGAAACTGCTGCAACAGTGTTACTTATTCAGTACTAAAACGGGCGAGATTTCGCTTGCTGGATTTACCGCATACTCAATTCTCCCTCTGGCACTAAAGAGCGGTATGCAGGGGAGAAGAACAGGAACTATCAAACAAACCAGCTAACGTCATAACTCTTCCAGGTAAAACAAGCGCATGTGTGAAGCATATGCGTAGTATGAATAGACTTTAAACAGTCTCTTGTAGGGTGATTCCGTGGCCGAATGGATAGAGAGGTTCGATCGATCCCTGCAATTAGGAGCAATTAGTTTGGAACTGGCAGAACTACAGTTTAATTGCCATTATTAAAATAAAATTTGATTAACTTTGCATCGGCATTAGTTTGAACTTCGATGCCTCCGCCTACAGAATCAGTGAATGTAGCATAACCGAATTATGGCAGATGTCAAGGTGTTTGTTCAGTTCAATAGAGGCTAAAGGAAGGAGTATGATAATGGGGTCTTGAAATATAGATGGAAAGTAGGTAAATAGTACTGAAAGAATACTTCCAACTGTTTTTAGTACATGGTCAAAATACTATACTCGAATAGATGAAGGAAATCAACAAAGTTCAACTCCTGTTAACTTCGGTAAAATTCAATCTTTCTTCTCCTGAATAAGACATGCATATCCCCAAACCCAATTACACGTGTACAAAGTTTCGAAAGCATCCAGTGAAAACTGTGGCACTCTTATTTACACCAGAACATGGTCTATATACTGAAATAGATGCAGAAAATCGGGCAAGTCCAAAACGTCATAAATATGACAAAAAATAATATTTCATCTCAAATATGACGTGCACATCTTTAAATCATATTTAACACACAAGGCTATTCTATGGATAACAACTTCTTTATTGCTGTGGAGCTGACGTTTCGTTGGAGATACTTCCAACTTTTTCAAAGCTAATGATCTACATTGATTGAAATTGTAGTTTAAGGGCCGCTTCCCATTCGGATTTCGCGGCCCATCAACTCATGTTTTATTTGGATTTCGCGGTACATTTCTTTGTTTTCTTTTAATATCTTTTCCAGCGCTAAATATATAAATAAATAAATGAATAAATAAATAAATTAATGATCTACATAGTACAGTTGAGGGTATTTATACAAGTGATAACAAGCAAACAAGGTCACAAAATAATCATAGCACAATAGGTTTCATGAGTTAATCATGTCAAAATAAAGAAATTCAAATAGTGAATATGGCTATTATAATCTGCTAATCATCTAGGCGGGTAAAGACAATGGGTGATTACAGATTAAGTTCAAAGTGGCCTCATGGTTAAAGTGACAAAATTATTGAATCTTATATGTGTGAGGATTATACAATTGGTAAGAGATAATCACATGGATAAATAGCATAACGTGTGAGAAGTACATAAAGGATAATGAAAGGATTAACGGTCACGGTGGTAATCTCCATCTAAGCTGATAAGGCTGTCATAGGCGCTGGGTACAAACTGTCCACTGTCTGTTGATTGCGGGCTTGTGTCTTTTGATGTGAATGGCTTCCTGTAGTCTCCTCTTTGTTTGGTGGGTCTGGTGGATGGAAAGTTTGTGTATGTTTTGCCAATTTATCTGGTGTCCTGGGTGTTCCGTCAGGTGGTCCGAAATGGCTGATTTCCCATCTGTTTTATTGCTGGAGGCCTTATGTTCCTTGATGCGGACGTTGAGGGGTCGCATGGTTTCTCCTATGTAACTTTCCTGGCAGGAGCAGTCAATTTTGTAGATAATTCCCTTGGGCTGGGGCGGGTCGGTTGGTGGTAGTCCATTTAACCATGAGACCCACCCCAGCCCAAGGGAATTATCTACAAAATTGACTGCTCCTGCCAGGAAAGTTACATAGGAGAAACCATGCGACCCCTCAACGTCCGCATCAAGGAACACAAGGCCTCCAGCAATAAAACAGATGGAAAATCAGCCATTTCGGACCACCTGACGGAACACCCAGGACACCAGATAAATTGGCAAAACATACACAAACTTTCCATCCACCAGACCGACCAAACAAAGAGGAGACTACAGGAAGCCATTCACATCAAAAGACACAAGCCCGCAATCAACAGAGACAGTGGACAGTTTGTACCCAGCGCCTATGACAGCCTTATCAGCTTAGATGGAGATTACCACCGTGACCGTTAATCCTTTCATTATCCTTTATGTACTTCTCACACGTTATGCTATTTATCCATGTGATTATCTCTTACCAATTGTATAATCCTCACACATAAGATTCAATAATTTTGTCACTTTAACCATGAGGCCACTTTGAACTTAATCTGTAATCACCCATTGTCTTTACCCGCCTAGATGATTAGCAGATTATAATAGCCATATTCACTATTTGAATTTCTTTATTTTGACATGATTAACTCATGAAACCTATTGTGCTATGATTATTTTGTGACCTTGTTTGCTTGTTATCACTTGTATAAATACCCTCAACTGTACTATGTAGATCATTCAGCGCTTAGAGTGAACGGACGTGTTTTTGATCTGCCAAGCCAGCCTAGACTTCCAAGCCTTTGTGTTCCACTGCGGTTCCCCGGCGTTACAGGATTACCAAACTACAACAAGAGCGAGAGAAACCAGCCAGCCAGAGCTAAGTTTTGAATTGAATTTTTCCACATAGACTAATATTTCCTATCACTAAAGTCACTCCTTACCAAATAGCAACTAGTCCTGATCTAAACAAAACCAAATCTAACAATGGAAGCCTCCCAATCCACCGTAAAAACACCTAAAAGGAAGCTATCAGAAATCAACACTGAAAAATCCCCACCCACCAAAAAACATCGAGCCCTCCCCGAAAGGCCTAGCCTTTTCAATTTTGTGGCTGTCATACACAGCCTTACTCAAATAAAAGCCACGAGCTTACCTAAAGCCAAAGTTGCGAAAGACATACAAGCCGGAGACGTAAAAACAATCTATGAATTACCCGGAGGAGACCTCAAAATCCACTGCCATTCTAAAACACAGTATGAAAAACTCCTTAGGTTAGACCTCCTAGCTGGAAAACCCGTCTCGGTAAAACAGTATCAACAAAAAAGAGAGCAATGCAAAGGCGTAATTTATGGAATTGATCTAAGTGTTGGGCTAGACTATATTAGAACTACTCTCTCGAAGCAAAATGTAGTATTCGCTAAAAGACTGCAAAAGGACAAAACAGATACAACTAGCATAATGTTAGTATTCAGTGGAAGTAAACTCCCAGATACTGTCTGTCTATGGACCCGTAACGTCACAGTCAAGCCCTTCTACGAAACCCCAAAAAGATGTTTTAATTGCCAGAAGATTTCTTCTCACACAGCCAAAAACTGCAAAGCCAGTGCTGTATGTCCCAAATGTTCAGGGCCCCATAGCTACGAGCACTGCACAGAAACCCATAAAAAATGCGCAAACTGCAAGCAGAACCATAGCTCAGCTTGGAAAGGGTGTATTCACTACAAAAATGCTAAAGCAGTACAGTACATTAGAGCCGACAAAGGCATCTCTTACGCAGAAGCAGTCAGAGAAGCAAAAGTGAATCAAAAACTCAGAGAAACAATAAACCTGCGAAAACCTGTGAACGAAGTAGTAATTAACAATAAGGCACCAGTGACAGAACAAACAATGGAGTCAGAAACCGAGGACAAACCCGAAACAATTAACTTGAGTAAAATCGAATTCCTAGGCTTCATTAACATTGTTATTAACTCGGTCCACAATGCCAACCCAAAAACAAACAGAACTGACATAATAGCCCGCATTGCTCAAGACTTCTTGAATTGGGAATTTAACCCCAAAGAAATAATAGCATGGGGATTCAATCCAAAATACAAAAGAAAAACATCAACCCCCAGGAAACACAATAACGCCCTCAACACCTCTATATGAGAACACCAGGGACAATAGGTTAGACCCACCGCGCAACACATAACAACCCAACTTTCAATAAACAACTCACCGTACTACAATGGAATGCGAATGGCATTGCAAAGCACGGAGACAATCTTAAAATCTTAGTGAATGAAATAAACCCTGACATCATATGTATACAAGAAACATTTCTTAAACCAGGAAAAAATAAATTTGTAATAAAAGGATATACGCCATATAGACAAGACAGACTAAACGGCCCAAAGGGAGGCAACCTCACACTAGTTAAGGAAGAACTCATACAGCTAGAATTAGACAAGAGCCCAGAAAATGAAGACCTCGAATGGCAAGCTATACAGGTGTTCCAAAATAATATACCTATAAATATAGTGAACCTGTACTCCCCTGGCGCTCTAAAAACAATATCACAAAAAGCACTTAACAAAATCACCCAAAAATATGACTCACCAATTATAATCTGCGGCGATTACAATAGCCATAATCCAATCTGGGACGAAACCTGCACCACGTCAGATGATAGGGGTAAATCAGTAGAAAAATGGTTAGATGATAATAACCTAGTATTCCTGAATTCAGGAGAAGGGACTAGAATAGATATGCGAACCGGTAAACTCACTGCAATTGACCTAACAATAGTCTCTCCCGAACTAGCAGTTAAATCAGAATGGGCAGTCCTACCAGATACACTAGACAGCGACCATTTTCCAATCCTGACTAAATTTAGCATGAAACCAGATTTTGAACAGACAGACCCTCTCCCACGCTTCCAATACTCCAAGGCAGACTGGAAAAGCTTCCAAAACGATTGCCAAAGTCTAATACATGACGATATAGTTAGTAATGATATAGAGACTTTCAATGAAAATATAACCAGCAAACTTCTAAACATAGCACAAAAACATATTCCAGTTACGAATAAGCGACCCAACAAAAATCCAGTGCCTTGGTGGAACCAAGAGTGTGGAAAGAACATCGCAGCAAAGAAAAAAGCACTCAGAAAATTCAAAAAAAGCCGGCTCCAGAGTGATCATGAAATATATAAGGAACTGAAAACAATAGCAGAAAAAAGCGTCAAAGAAGCCAAATCAAGATGCTGGGAAGATTTCTGCAACACTATAGATACGAAAACTAACTCAAAGAAAGTATGGAATAAAATAAAAAGCATTCAAGGGAAAGCAACTAACACAATACCCGTACTAAACAAAACAAAGAGAACTAATCTCGAAAAGGCAGAATATCTTGCTGAATCATTCGCATCAAACAGTAGCAATAGCAACCTTAAACCAGAATTCAGAAAAATCAAACAAGAAACGATCCTGGAAAATGACACAAATGATTATATAGAAAACTACCTTAACGGAGACTTTACTATCAATGAATACAGAAAAGCTTTACACTCTAAAAAAGAAAGTTCACCCGGCGAAGACAAACTAGGGTATACAATCCTAAAACACCTACCAAACAACACTCAGGAACTAATTCTAAAACTAATTAATGTGAGCTGGAAGACTAAACAACTCCCGACCAAATGGAAATCATCTATTGTTATCCCAATACCAAAACCTGGTAAAGACCCATCAGACAGTAAGTCATATAGGCCGATCTCACTCACGTCAAATTTATGCAAAATTATGGAAACGATGGTCAAAAACAGACTTGAATATCACCTGGAAAGCAACAACCTGTTAAACAAAACACAAAGCGGTTTTCGAAAAAAAAGAAGTACTTTAGACCACATAGCCAGACTCCAACACTCCATCAAAAAGGGTAATGCCAAAAACCAATATACATTAGGAATTTTCTTGGATATTGAAAAGGCGTTTGACCTTGTATGGCAGGACGGGATTATCACCCAATTAAACAACCTGGGAATTAAGGGAAGAATACAACACTGGATAAAAAATTTTCTTCATGACCGAAACTTCAAAGTCCGTATTGGTAACACCATTTCCATGGACCACCAGCTAGATAACGGCACCCCACAGGGCAGCGTCATAAGCCCCACTCTTTTTAACATCCTGATTAATGGCCTGGCCAAGGAAATTGACACAAAACATCCTGAAATTGAACAATCACTCTTTGCTGACGATGCTGCCATGTGGAAATCTGCTGGCTCGATAAAAAAATTAACAAGTATAATGCAAAAGGTACTGAATACAGTCAGCGATTGGGCCGATAAATGGGGATTCAAATTCTCAGCTGTCAAAACTACCGGTGTGCTATTCTCAAATAAACAGAACACAGACATCACGCTATCACTAGGAGGACAGAAAATCGAGTTTAAGAATAGTGTCAAATACCTAGGTATGATATTCGACCGAAAACTCACTTGGAAAGAACACATTGACCAATTAATTATTCGGTGTAACAAAGACCTGAACCTTATGAGGTGCGTATCGGGTACCAACTGGGGGGCCAATAAACTTAGCTTAATCAAATTATATCAAACACTCATCAGATCCAAAATAGACTATGGTTCAATCGCGTATCAATCAGCATGCAAGACCCATTTGAAAAGAATAGACAGCATTCAGTATTCGGCCTTAAAAATAGCCACCGGGGCGTTCAAAGGAACTCCTCTATGTAGTCTACAAATAGAAACTAATGAAAAACCCTTACATTTAAGACGAGAAGAACTGTCAATGAAATATGCAGGGAAAACAATAGCCAAGGGCGAAAACCACCCATGCCACAACATTTTTGGCCTAAAAACCGAATACGAATTCCTAAAATCAAAATGGGAAAAAGACTCTGCACCACTCGGTTACACGATAGAACGATTATTCGAAGAACACGACATTCCAATCTCTTGTATCTCTGACACTGACAAGGTCAATAGACCACCATGGCAACTAATCACACCACACGTGGACACGAATATACATAGCTACATCACCAAACAGGACAACCCAGAGCATATAAGAGTCACTGCCCTCGAATATATTGACACACATTGGAAAAATCGCTTGAAAATATATACAGACGGCTCCAAAAACACAAGTCACAATACAGGTTCTGCATTCGTTATACCAGAACTTGACATTCACGAAGGTTTCAAACTACCAGACAACCCTTACAAACATAAACGTGGGGATTGCGTAGGGAAACTGTGGGGTATTGGTGGGCGCGTGGGGTTCGTGTGGGGCGAAGCGTGGTTTGGAACTTTCCTCGTGGGGATAACGTAGGGTTTGTGTGGGGCAGCTGCCCACGGTTATGCAAATTTAGCATAAATATGGGGATTATGTGGGGCTAATGTGGGGATTATGCCGGGTGAATGGGCGAGAATTCAAAGTCCGCGTGGGGATGATGTAGGGCATAACTTTATCTGCTAAATATTCAAAGTGTAACGTGGGGTTCGTGTAGGGAAAATGAACTTCGGAGTTAATCGACTGAGTTGTTTGTAGGGATTAGGTGGGGTGGATTTTTTCCAGCGCTCGTAGACAAAGTCCAATGTAGGGAATGTGCCGGGCTGTGCTGAAAGTTTAAGTCCGGCGTGGGGATGATGTAGGGCAAAATGCTCGCCGTTTTCATAGCTTAAGTTAAACGTGGGGATTTTGTTGGGCAAGCATGTTTTCATGCATAGCCTAAGACGATAGTGGGGTTGAAGTGGGGCGATATTTTATTTGCACATATAGTGTGAGATAGATGTGGGGATCATGCAGGCAGACTGTGAACTCTGTTTTCTTAAAACAGTAAAGATTTTGGGCCAGTTTCAGTTCAGTAGCATCAAAAAGACGGATACGCCAACCCACGCAGTCAGAAATCAGGTGATGGGCCATCACTTTTCTGTGGTGATGGGGTGATGGGGTCTGGTCATCACCCTTTTAGGGTGATGAGAAAAGGTGACGACAAAATCCATCACCCTGAAAAGGTGATGAAACCAGGCCATCACCGTAAAAGGGTGATGAGATCCAGTCATGATGAACGACGAGTGGCCATCCTTGGTCATCACCCTAAGAAGTTGATGAAATCTCATCACCTTTTTAGGGTGATGACAGATGAGTGGTCAGACAAGATCATCACCTTTATAAACAGCTATATCCAAATAAATATTGGTTTCCTAAAATATATTTACCTCTACAAAATTTCTGTAATATATCAGTTTCATTATACTGTAAATTGATATAATTTGTCATTTTACCTGACACACGTAATAGGTATAAAAAGATTATTTTTTCATTCACTTGCAATACTAATGGAAAATTTATTTACCCCTCACCAGAAAGATAAAGATTTGACTTGGAAAGTCTATGTAATACGCATAGAGTTGTGTTTAGAAATCAAAGAGTTGTCCTTCTGGAAATTATTAATAGAATCTATGGTACCGAGCTGATGCCATCAACCCAGGCATTGCTATTTGGAAACGATGAAAAAAGTACAAAATTAAACGTTGAAGCTCAGATATGTTTAGGTGAGTTTATCAAAACGACAATACGATTTGAATAAGAATATAATTATACACAAAACTAACAACAAAGAAAAAGTAACTACCCCTAGCAAATCCTAAGCGACCGATATTAGCATAATAACCACATAAATATCTCTAGTCTCCCCCCCCCCCACCTCAGCAATTAGCTGAATTATGTTTCGATATTGTTCTCTCCGGCCGTCACATGTTGTATTCTATATGTATGTAAGATTGTAATTAATGCTGTGTATTTCAAACTATGTAAAAGTGGGAGACGCAGTAATAAGTCTATCTTAATGCGCTCCAACAATGCACAAAATGCAATAAAGCATCATATAACCCAAGAGTTGTGCCCCTGTCCTGTAGCTCTTTTGTACCTGTGGGTAAATTTGTTTGCACTCCAGTGAAAGCGGAAGGGCCCAGAATCTGACACCGGGCGATGAAATGCCAAACTTTATCTGTTGTGTTCCGGGCTGCAATGCCGCTGTTAAAAAACGTAACAAAGAGAGGAAATATCCATGGTTGATGTAACTTTTTATTCTCTGTCTGTCTGATATTACGACAGTCCATGGTATCATCATCGGACCGATCGACAGTCCATTGTAGGTCAACATGCACTTGTGAACGATGCACAGAGAGCACATCGTCTGATCCAATGATTCGCCAAATGGACTGTTGCCAAGACAAATGGTAGCTACCATGGACTGTCGACATATCTGATATATTTATGTTGCCTCATTATGTTATGCGGCTTCAATGTGAAGTGATCCAACCTACAGTTCATGGTCGCATGACAAATGGACTGGTGCATTCACCTATAATCATACTCGTCGATTCAGTAGGGTGTAACTTGTCCAAAGTGCCCATCCCTGTCAACTGCCAGAACAACCCTAACAGACCTCTTCAAAATCATCTGTCCGCTCACCCCCCACCTGACTATTCACACCAGCTTGAATCTACTATTTAACCCTCCAGAACACCTCTACACTGACACAGCTCGCATCATCCATAATTTATATAACTCTAGGAGAGAGCTCAATCCCAGCTGAGCATCACCTATATAGTAATTATGTGTTCGGTGGTAATAACCAGTTGAAAAAGTTCTTATTACTACATGTTCTTAGATTAGTTTGTTAACTTGTATTTTGCCATACTCATATCTTGTATTGAGTCGTGCAATAAACAATTGAATTGAATTGAATTGAATTCGCTATCCAAGACCGGGAAAAAATCAATTTCAATCAATCAACATCGCCTACCAAAATGTCGATGCTTCATAGCACAACGAAAATGGCAATGATTAAAAAAAATATATGTAGAAAATAAGACTGAAGGAAATAAAAGATGTGTATGATACATTATTTTCAAGAGCTCATATCGACAGGTTATGGCTGTTACTGACCATATGTATTTCGATTGGTTAAACCGTGGGGAACATTACGAAAATATTGTCTCGGAAATTATACAGGTTTGGTTTCGCTGGGTTAACACCTCATGGCATGGAATGCAAACGAGACAGAGTTAGTCCCCCTTCCGCTGCCTCGCCGCGACATATACTTTCTGGTTTAAGTTTGTGCTACGGCTGCGTGGAAAATGCTTTTTTTTCATCCATGCGTTCTATTCTGAACATATTTGCATTCTAGTATATAATAGAACCTTCGTTGAAGTGAATACTTGTTCATTTGGGGTCATTGTGCTTTCATTTGGGTAGTCTGACTTTCATTTGGGTTCATTTGGGTAATTCGTTGGACCGGCTGCACGTTGTTGAACAATCAAAACACTGCGGGCGGTTTGAAGCAAGTTTCCTGCTTGTCAACCACATGCAGTTGCCTGGCCAGTAGGATATTGGATGGTCGATGTCTACGTATAATTATTTCCAATAAATTATGAAAATTAATAAATATTAAAAAAAAAAATTAAATCGATTTTTTTTTTTAAATATTTTTTCTAAGTGTATTTCTCTTTCATCTTTGGCTCAATTAAAGTCATTCCCTATAATGTCAAGCCGAGTTACTACAGTTTTTAATTATCTACCATACCCTGCCCTCTATGACATAGAATAAAAGAGAAGTTGGGAATAGAACCGCTCAACACGGTCATTTCAAAACATTCTCATAGACTGAGGGCATTAACTGATTAAGGTTAATTTGAAAATATTTAGCAGATGCTCAGAAAACCATGAAGAATAATTTTTTCAATTCATTTTATTATTTTGGCCAGCCATAGCTGCTTCTGTCACAGTATTTCAAGATATTTGAGAACCTCTGTCATCATTCTATGAAACAATCATTTACATGTACAGCCATAAATGAGACCTGCTACATCAAACCTCTTTTATGGGTTAGAAACACTATGATTTCCCTTCCTTCCACTGTAACAGTCTCAAACTCAATAACAATTTCAGGTAGAAAATCCTCCCATGTCAAGTTCTTTGAATAATGACATCCATTCATTGCTAATAGTGTGTCCCCCCCCACATTTCCCCCCCCCCCACAAGTATGTATCCAGCCACACCTGAATCTACATGTATTCTGTGTGTGATGTGCATTCCACACACCCCCTCCCCCCCCCTCCTTCAATTGTTTGCCCTTTAACTGACTCTGGCACATGCCGGTAACCCGTGATGTTTGTACTGGTGCTCACCTAACCCTTTTAGCCTGACAGAGTATATGTATATGTAACAAACTAATACTTGTATATTTCACGTTTTATGTCCCATTGCGAAATGACTACCGTACTCCGACCTTTATGGTGAATACAATTTGTACTATATATGGTTTTCTTCTACACAACAGTACATGTATACTTGAACAGTTGATAAAATGGTACATTGGCTGCACTTACTTGTTGCAGTATACTATTATGACGTGACGTCATAACAAAATGGCGTGTGTTGTGACATCACAATACATGTATAAACTTATGTCGGTTACATGTACACATACATGACATAAGTCAGGCTGCTAATTTACTTCTGTTCATGGATTATACTCTATAATTAGATCCTGGTACATTTCCTCTGCAACATGTACATGTACTTGCATTACATGTATTCATGAATACATGATTACATGTGAAGATAATGGTATTTCTAAATGAGTACCGTTGATTGGTGAAAATCCATGATATGGGAATACTCGATATTTCGGTGAGATTTTAATCGATTTTGACAAATTATTTCACCTAGTCACAAAACAATTGTAAACTAAGTTGCACATGTTTATGTTATTCGTCCTATCGCTGTACTAGGGCTGAATTTAATCAGATTTTATGGATTATATAGATACAAGCAGGTCTGTTATAACTGTGAGATAAATTTGCAGTGTACATGGACAGATGGAGTTAAATATGTTTAATTTGTCGATTAGTATAATTCAAGGACGATTATAGGTAAATATGCGATATTGCTGTCTCAGACAACCCAGCTTCACAGCGAGCTGTTCCTACCCGTAACTGACTTTCATAAGATTATAACTTTAGGAAATACAGATAAATTGCTATGAATAAAAATTTAAAGAAATAAAATGGATCCTCCAGTAATTATCGGAGGACAGTTAGTTCACAAAATACACTGTACTAAAGTTTAAGAACTTTTTGACATACATAATCAATTTATTAAATAAAATTGGCACCAGACCATGTAGAATTGAATTTTCATCCCAGTTGTGCGGGTCATTAAAAGTTGATGGAACAGCTTATTGGTTATTGTCTTTTCTTGTTCAGCGAGAGTACTCTATTTTGGTAGTATCCCTAACCAGTTCATGCAGTGACAATAATTTGCTACAGAATGTATACTGCCCTGATTGAGTTTTATCTAATTGTGTTTGTATTTCAATGATCTATAGGAACAGGCAAATACTGGACCCCACTCTCATTGTGTGCATTGGTAACAGGATAATGGATTAGATCGGCTTGTGGACCTCATGTGAATACCAGTTATCCTCTACTACAACTTAGGAAGTTACACCTGGAGGTGAGGAAATCTTATTATCACTGCATGTCTGAGAAAAAACTGTGATATCCTGTTCATTTCTAAGAGGTGGTATGTCCCACCAGCTGTGGGGAAAGGGGTGCCAAACCAGTTATTTGTAGCTTATTTTGAAAAAAACAAAACGTCTAAAATGATCTCCCCAACAATTTTTTGTTGTTATTTACCTGGCATGTTTCAGGGTCAGCCCCTTGACTTACTGTACATTAGGCTAAGGGGTTAAGAGTTTCAAAGTTGTTTCAAATATATTCCCAGTAACAGATCCATATTGCCTTCTGATGAAATGTTTTATAACACTTTTTATACGCCCGTCAAATTTGACGGGACGTATTATGGTATAGCGTCGTCCGTCCGTCCGTTAACTTTTTCTCGTCAATGCAACTTGTCCTAGAGTTTTCAGTGGATTCTTCTGAAATTTGTTACACCTGATCGGTACCATGTGAATATGTGCACAAACTTTTTTCGGCTCAATTCGACGTTTTCTTGAGTTACTCCCCTCGATTTTGGTCTGAAATCCTTGTATTTGGAACCTACTGTCTTCGTCAACACAACTCGTCCCAGAGTTTTCAATGGATACTTCTGAAATTTGGTATGCATGATCGGTACCATGTGTAATTGTGCACGAACTTTTTTCGGCCCGATTCGACGTTTTCTTGAGTTACTCCCTTGATTTTTGTCGAAAATCCTTGTATTTGGCACCTACTGTCTTCATCAGCGCAACTCTTCTCAGAGTTTTCAATGGATTCTTCTGAAATTTGGTACACATGATCGGTACCATGTGTAGATGTGCACAAACTTTTTTCGGTCCGATTCAACGTTTTCTGGAGTTACTCCCCTTGATTTTGGTCTGGAATCCTTGTATTTGAAACCTACTGTCTTCGTCAACACAACTCGTCCCAGAGTTTTCAATGGATACTTCTGAAATGTGGTATGCATGATCGGTACCATGTGTAATTGTGCACGAACTTTTTTCGGCCCGATTCGATGTTTTCTTGAGTTACTCCCCTTGACTTTGGTCTGAAATCCTTGTATTTGGCACCTACTGTCCTCATCAACACAACTCTTCCCAGAGTTTTCAATGGATTCTTCTGAAATTCGGTACACATGATCTGTATCATGTGTAGATGTGCATAAGCTTTTTTCGAACCAATTCAACGCTTTCTTGAGTTATCCGCCCTTGATTTTAGTCTGGAATACTTTTATTTGGCACCTAGTCCTCGTCAACGAAACTCGTCCTGGGGGTTTCATTGCATTCTTTTGAAACTAGGTGCACATGATTGGTGCCAAACTTATTTCGAGTTGATTCAACAGTTTCTTGAGTTACTCCCCTTGATTTTGGTCTGAAATCTTTTATTTGCCACATACTATCCTCGTGAATGCAACTCGTCTCAGACATTTCGATGGATTCTTTTGAAATTTGGTACATATGGTCCGTACCATGTGTAGATGTGCACAAATGTTTTTGAGCTGAGTTTTCTGTATGCTCAACCATATTTGTTTCTTGTATTAATTTATTATGATAGCTCGGGCATTCAGAATATACTAATCGTTTTTCATTGTTTGACTTCCAGCTTATGTTTGCAGCCAGTTCAAGGGCACACTGTGGTCCAAAGTAAGGAGACGCATCACTCAGAAATGCCATGATGCAGCAAGGTCAGGTAGAGTACGCCAGAGAACACCAATGAAGAAGCATGATCTCCACATGTCGGAAGAACTGGTGGACTCTTCTTCAGCTTCACTCTCATCTGCTGTGGATTTGTCATCCTCTGACGATGACAACGACAGTCCCCCAAGGAATGCTAAAGGCCATCCCACAACAGGTGGGAAAAGACCAAGACAGATTTTTTTAAACCTTTGAGGGATGAAAAAAAACATTCTACTTGACACAGACTTTCATTGTGCTTCCCATTTTGTGCTCGGGTGTTTTAAGACATGGTACAATATATATTTTATGCTGTTAAAGAATAAAAGGTGAAATACGCATGGATTTTGCTTCTGCTGGTGGTTATTTTAAGGGATGGATGATATTGCAGGAGGAATCGGGACAGACTAGACAGTCTGTACAAATGACATGCCCTTTCAAATAGAAGATGCCCCCTCCCCCACACCCCAGAAATTCTGTACAGATGGTGTTTTGTGCACCCTGCCCCGTAATTTCCCCATTTGTGAGGATACTGCAGAGTGCTCTGCCCAATTCATTCCCCACTCCCAAATAACTACCCCGAAAATAACCCATTGTTGGTACATTCGGGGGCGACAACCCCGAGCCATCCCCTAGGGTTACTGTGGAGACGTTGCCACACCTCTTTGTGGGGGTTTCTGCCCCATATTGGAATTACTGCCCCGCAGATTCCCCACGTGGGGATATTGTGGGGTTTTGTCCCATGCTGGAATTACTGCCCCGCAGATTCCCCACGTGGGGATGTTGTGGGATTTTCTGCCCCGCAGATTCCCCACGTGGGGATATTGTGGGGTTTTCTCTCTCATATTGGAATTACTGCCCCGCAGACTCCCCACCTGGGATGTTGTGGGGTTTTCTCTCCCATGCTGGAATTACTGCCCCGCAGATTCCCCACGTGGGGATGTTGTGGGGTTTTCTGCCCTGCAGATTCGCCACGTGGGGATATTGTGGGGTTTTCTCTCCCATATTGGAATTATTGCCCCGCAGATTCCCCACCTGGGGATGTTGTGGGGTTTTCTGCCCCGCAGATTCCCCACGTGGGGATATTGTGGGGTTTTCTCTCCCATATTGGAATTACTGCCCCGCAGAT
>JAVTVY010050611.1:0-26725 GCA_036873755.1 Hanleya hanleyi | reverse complement strand
GAACCATGAATAGCCCATCTCGACCCCAAATACCTTCATGTACTGCCCCAAAATGGCCACTCTACTTACTACAACCAAATGCGCATGCGCAGATTAACGCGACTTGCATTCAAAAACACACCATTCTGACTCTACCCCAGACAAGCTTCACTTTGACACCTCACACGACCCATTCGAACCGTGAATAGCCCATCTCTATCCCAAACACACCCCTCCATAGCACCCAAAATGCCCGTTTTCTATACTACGGCCAGACTGCGCATGCGCAGACTATTGAACACGGACGAACCATTAGTGTAGTCAAGTGCTCCTCCACGAGAGCTTCAAAATAAGACCTCATACGACCTCATCGGATCATTAGGGGCTCACCTAGACTCCAACATGTCCACCCCGTATGGGTCTATAGCCCATAGCCATGCAGTATAGGCCTATGGGCCTACCCAAGCCTCGGTGACTTTTTTCAAAAATTTCACCGATTCGCTCCGCGACACTTCCTATCATGTTCTAAATGACGAGGCGTGAAAAACAAATCCAAACAACCCTACCGCAAATGTATAGAAGTAGGTTTCCCAGGGGGACAAACCTTGATCCTATACCCCCAGTATGGGACTATATGGGTCTATATGGGTCTCGGTGACTTTTTTCAAAAATTTCACCGATTCGCTGCGGGACACTTCCTATCATGTTCTAAATGACGAGACTAAGAAAACGAGACCCCACAACGTATACCGCAAATGTCGAGAAGTAGGTTTCCCAGGATGGTCCTATACCCCCCATACCCCATATAGGCATTTTCCCGGATTTTTAGATAAAGTCCGTATTCCGTATTTTTTCCGGAAAAAATTTACATACACCCACCCTGGAACTAGGGGGAGATAACTCTATTGATAGGCAAGCCCCGTTAAGCCCGGCGACCTATATACCCCCCATACCCCATATAGGCATTTTCCCAGGTTTTTGGATAAAGTCCGTGTTCCGTATTTTTTTTTTTCAGGAAAAATTTTACATGCACCCACCCAGCCATCAAATACCCCTTCACCTAGGCTTCACTTTGATACCTCATACAACTCCATCGGACCATTATTGGCTCCCCTAGATACCAAAACGTCTATTTGCATACCCTTGGGCCACCGCGCATGCGCAGAATGCCGATATTTCAACCCCACACCCAGTCCATCAGATGCCCCTTCACGAATGCTTCACTTTGATACCTCATATGACCCCATCGGACCATTAGGGGCTTCCCTAGCTCCAAAACGTCTATTTGCATACCCTTGGGCCACCGCACATGCGCAGAATGCCGCTATTCAACCCCACATCCAGCCCATCAGATGCCCCTTCACGAATGCTTCACTTTGATACCTCACTCGACCCCATTCGACCATTAGGGGCTCCCCTAACTCCAAAACGGCTATTTCCATACCCTTGGGCCACCGCGCATGCGCACAATGCCGATATTTCAATCCCACACCCAGCCCATTAGATGCCCCTTCACCTAAGCTTCACTTTGATACCTCACTCGATCCAATCGGACCATTTTATCTAGGGACTACTTTTTCTCCGCGGAGGCTTTTTCCCGCGACCGAATCACCGCCAGACCGCATCACCGCGGAGGAATACAAAGGTTACAGGTTGCCGGAACTATAGTCACCCAGAGCATGGAGCTCTCTTGTGCTGGAGGTGGTTTTCCCCCAACGATCACATGATCGTCACGTGATCAAGTTACGCCTCAATCCTCCACCGGGGGGAACAAAAAAGTAGGTCAATACGGTCTGTAATCTACTTTATATACTACTAACGTTGCTTCAATTCTCGTATTTGAAAATGAGAAACACATCACGAAAACAACATTTCATAAAGTTTTAATTTTTTATATGAAGATAAACGATAACCAAAACGAGATTTGCTGGAGAGCTATGGATTCAGAAATGCTTTATTGCGTGTAAATATATTTGTGGTTATAGTACATCTTCATATGTTTACAGAGAGGCAAACGCGACATTTCCAACCCAGAACTG
Source organism: Hanleya hanleyi (assembly GCA_036873755.1). Taxonomy (NCBI): domain Eukaryota; kingdom Metazoa; phylum Mollusca; class Polyplacophora; order Lepidopleurida; family Hanleyidae; genus Hanleya; species Hanleya hanleyi. Next base: position 24,707 of record JAVTVY010050611.1, on the reverse strand, counting down.
TCAATTTAATACAAACGTACCACTTTGAAGAGATATTGTTAAAAATCCATGTCACTCATGCTCCCAATATTTCAAAGAGAGTATAACAAAATGATATAGTTCATGCTAATCGGAACATTCATATCATATTTAATGTTTCATTTTTTAACTTCAACCGTACCTCATCTGGGGCGGTTTGTTCATCTTAACGTACAAGGTCCTTTTACATGTAGAGCTTATTGATTGTGAAACTTGGCATACAGGTATAACAGTGTGTTTCATTTGGAGATACCAGACGGGGAGGGTAGGCCCTATATAGATCTGTATTTATCGCTAATTACACACAACGCATTCTTATGGTCTCCATCATGACAGTGCTGTACAATGCAGATATGGTAGGAAGGCTACCAATTAGCTTAACATCGCCTTGATACAAAATTTTATGTAAATTGTGCTTTGTCCACGATTATACATCCGATTCAGTACATGTTTGCAAGCAGAAAAGCAAACAATTACATAGACATTGACGCCCCCTGGCTCACCAGAGAAAAGAGCACTTTCTCGTGTGCTTTGTCCAAGATTATACAGCCGATTCAGTACATGTTTGCAAGCAGAAAAGTAAACAATTACATAGACATTGACGCCTCCCCATGGCTCATCAGGGAAAAGAGCACTTTCTCGGTGATAGTCCGCTAATATTACATAAGACGGTCGACCATGCAATTATTGAAGAATGGACCAGGATTTTTCTCAACATCAGTCGCCAGTATTAATAATCGCTGTTGGCCATATTGTTCGAAATCTGTGTATTTGGGAAATATATTGCTTGTGAATCTTGCTGGTGCATGGAAATGTAGATTGAATGGATTGTGAATATTTCCAGACTGCAACATAAGGCAAAGGAATAACAAAAAGAAGGTGTAGTGCCTAACCTTTGTCATTTTGAGTGTCCTGATGAATGCATTTTTAAAGTGAATTCCCTTTTTGTACAGCATGAAGATAAAGGTTGGGGTAAAAATGCCCGCAGAAATTCTATGTTGCATACAATCGATACCCATCATTCACGATATTGTATCAAATTACAAAATGTCAGCTCGAGAACAATTGAATTGTCATCTAAGCTATGATTCCCACCTTCAAAATGATCAATCTTCAAGATAACAAATATCAGCAATTTAATGTCCCAAGATATCAAATGCTAACGGCTTAAGATACCAGATGTCAAGAGTCTGAATTAAAAAACAATGAAGGAGATGTCAAGAGTTCAAATCTCCAAGATAGTCAGCTCCACCACGATTGTTTCAGCACTGCTAGTGGCTTTGTAATAAGATATCTAATCTCCACAGTTCTATCTCCAAAGTTCAATCTCAAGGACAGGTGTCAAAATATTCAACTCCAAATGTCAACCTCTACCACGATATTAAAGTAGGTAAATCTCCACGATATCAAAATAGGTCAATCTCCAAGATATCAGGATAGCTGATCTCCGAGTAGCTACATGAATAGCTCTCCAAGATATCATAAACTGTGTTTCTCATCGTCTAGCAGAAAAAAATAAATTATGTCAGGTTCTGGCAAATTATCCAACTTCTGACATATGAGAATCCAAATTATGAATCGTTATGAATTACTTAATATGCTGATTGATAAGAGAAGCAATTGTGTTAAAATATATACGAACAGAAATCATTGACATAGCAGAAGCAACAAACGCAGATACGCTTAGGCTACGCCAATATACGGCTCGTACTGCGTGTGTTGTCGCCGACTGTTCAGCTGTTGTTGTTGTCACATAATTGTGAAAGAATCATAAATGACAGCACGCACTCTTATCGTTTCACCAGAATAGTCTACCCCATGGAGAACACGGAATATGATACTCTCAGCGATATCCCTCAGCGATTTACTCTTTTGTCCGCCTTTTTGTCGGAATCCCTTGATCACATATATGCTGGTGGTTTATGCCCACGGGTGCCCACATCCAAGAGGTTTCAAAATATAAGCCTTAAGAAAGTAGTACCTTATACTGCTTCTTATTAGATACATGTGCCCCTTTCGTTGCCTTTCGTTTTACTAGCCCTGTATGGAACCCGAACCAGATAATAATCGACCTCTGACTACAGTCAGAATACACTAGGATATGGAATGCCAGTTTTCGGATCAATATTGATGTTCGGAATGTGGAACTCTTTTTTTCTGCCGACTTGTATAGTAGTTAGAGGGTTCCTCGTCAATCTAGGCAACACGACTGGTTGAGAAGCGGTCACATGACCAAAATGCCAGTTCGATAGCAATGGCTAGTCGCAAGCGACTGCCAAAAATTACTTCTCTCGTTTAATAAATTGGATATTATAGACTCACTCGGTGGAGATAATCTATCTACTATACCCAATATAGATTCCCATTCGCAACCGAAATTATCTTTTATTATCTATTATTGGGTTGGCAGGGTTTCGGGAGTTTATTCTGTACACAATAATGCCTGTTGGAGCTTTACTAACATGTAAAATCCAAGATGGCCGCTAAAACCATGTAAACCATATCTCCCACACCTTTTATTTTTTTTTGCAGAAATTAACATTCTATGTCTAATATGGGTTTTGCAGGATACAGGGAGTTGATTCCTTGAATCAAAATACTCGTTAGGACTTAGGCATCTAAACTAGCCGCCAAAAATACGTAAATTGGTTCTTCTCAACTTCCATTTGTCGCAGAAATTAGCGGTTTACGTGTAGTATGGCGATTGCAGGAGAAAGAAAGTTGATTCTGTGCATTAAAATACATTTTAACTACGTTAACATCTAAAATCCAAAATCACGGCCAAAATCCCAAATGATCACCAAACTTTACATATATTGGATCTCCGCCCCTTCTGTTTTAACAGGAATTAGCCTTCTGTCTGTATTATTGACTTCTGCTGGAATCTGTGAGTTTATTCTGCACGCTACAATGTTCTTTGGATCTAACATATAGAATCAAAGATGACCAGCAAAACCATGTAAACCAGATTTACTATTTTTGGGGCGGAAATTAGCTTTATGTGTCTAATAGATTGGAGGATTCAGGAAGTTGCTCATGTGAGCTAAAATACCCGTTAGAGCTTTAACGGCGTCTAAAATCCAAGATGTCCGCCACAATCCAAAATGATCGTCAATGTCATGAGAACTGGACGTCGGCAGCGCTTTAATTATCTATTCTATTTAGCTGGTCTGTTTAACGATTATTTCTATTCCATGTTTACCCAGAGGCCCCCGAATAGATTTTTTTCAGCTGTAAATGTATTTCAGCACCCTGGTTTGGGTGATTTAAACATAACAGTTCTGGAAGTTGTACATGTACTAGATAATCTTGATTTGAGTAAAGCATGTGGCCCAGACGAAATACCGGTCCGTATTTTAAAAGAATGCTCGAACGAAATCGCACCTTCACTTTGCTCATTGTTCAACAAATCTATTGAACTTCGCTTGTTACCTGACGAATGGCGGTCAGCTAACATTAGCCCTGTCCATGAGAAATCTGACAAGGCCAATGTTGAAAATTATCGCCCTGTTTCCTTGCTTTGTATTTGTAGTAAAGTAGTGGAAAGGTTTATTGTTAATCAAATATATCACCACACAGAGCCTATGTTATGTAAACTGCAACACGGGTTTGTAAAACGTCGGTCAACCATCACACAATTGGTCATGCCTTGGACAACTCTGGTCAAATTGACATCCTTTATTTAGATTTTTCCAAGCGTTTGACTCGGTACCCCAAGACCCCCTTCTTCATTAACTAAAATGTTTGGCATTCATGGCTCGATTTTAAATTGGTGTTCTGGTTATTTACACGACCGTATACAGCGTGTTGCAGTAGACGGCTCATTTTCTGATTGGTCTGACGTAATATCTGGTGTGCCCCAAGGATCAATTATGGGGCCGCTCATGTTCTTGGTGTACGTTAATGACTTGTTCCAATGTGTTAGTCAGAATACCATTATTGCTTCATTTGCCGACGATGCTAAATGTTTTAGACATGTCAATAATATGAACGATTGTATTGAACTGCAACATGGTTTGGATATATTGGAGGACATGCCTGGGACATGAATTTTAATGTTGTCAAATGTAAGTTGCTTCGTGTAACGAGAAAACGCAAAATAATACAATTCCCTTATTCAATGAATGGTAACCAGCTCGAACAGGTAAGATCAATGAACGACCTTGGTATTGTTGTAAACTTCACTCTCTCTTGATCCAAACACACTGAAGTTATTGTAGCTAAAGCCAACCGAATGTTAGGGTTGGTTAAAAGGTGCTTCTGTTAAAACAAAACGCCTATTATATAGCCTTGTACGCAGTACACTGGAATACGCCTCCGTAGCTTGGAGCGTACAAAACAGAAGTTCGCTTCTTCACATTGAGGGCGTGCAGAGACGGGCGACGAAGTTTATTTTAGGATACAGCCAGAGTCGGGAAATGCCATACAAAGAGCGACTCGAGATTTTAAATTTATTGCCCCTATCTTACAAACGAGAAGTGAATGATATTTTATTTGTGGTCAAATGTTGTTTTGGTGAATATGATCTTAATGTAAACAATTTTATCTCATTTAGAACTGATGGTGACTTTCTAATGAGACTGCTATGTTTTAAGACAGAAACTTTAGACACTCCTATTTTAATCGAATTTACTATATTTGGAAGTGTATATCCTTTAACTCGTTTTCATATTCATCTGTCAATTGTTTAAGACTTTCATACATCGTTTTTAGCATGATTTCTTTATAAGTAATATTTTATCTGACGATCCTTGTTCTTGGGTCATCAAATGCCATTGTTCGCGGTGTCTGTTACGATCAAGAAGCCGACACGCGATTTTATATTTATATATCTTTATATTTTTACTTGCTGTATAATTCTGTATTGTATTGTTATTTTACTTGTTATAGGGAGGTTGCGTCCTATAGGTGCTGCACCTGTGCGACCTACCCAGGCTTCATGTCGAAGTCAATAAATAAATAAATAAATTCTGTTTTACGGAAATAAGTTATTTTGTGTCCACTATGGATGTTACGGAATTTCTGAAGTTGATTCTGTGCACTTGAGTACTAATCTAATTGTGATCATCATCCTACCTTGGGGATAATTGTCCGATAGAATGCAATGAACAGAATCATCGTGGTAGGTTTGTTTTCGAAATCAAGTGTTAAATGATTGGCCGTAAACAAACCCACAGCAATCTTACGCTTACGACCGTTGTAAAATCTGATGTAGTTCCGACTTCATATTCTGTGCACTCGGCATCTCATCGAGGTGGGATAGGCGGATCGCCTAAATATATTAAAATTGAACTGTTATCGTACTGCTAGTCCTGGTAGTAGTTGAGACAATTTTGCTGTCAACATGCAGGCAAAGAAGATAGACAGCCCACACTTGTCTGGTTCCACCCGACTTTCGCCCCCTGACTATTTTGGTTATCATTGAGACTAAGAAGCCGAAAACGACGACCTTATCTTTGAGTCATGCTCCATCACGACTGTGAATAATGTGAATAAATCCCAGATGGCTATGTTCAAAAGAAGACGTATCCGAAATAAAATGCTATAGGACATTGGTATGAAGGAAAAAGATAAACAAGAACACTATTTTCATTTACTACCTCGTTTTTGAATAGCCTCCATTTTTTATTTAGCCATGATGCTCTTATTCAGCAAATGCTATAAAGCTCTACACTTTAGGTGAACACTATATAAGCGACACTTTCAATAATTCTTTCTCCTAGATAGCAATATTACAGAAGGATCTACATGGTGTATACATATATGGCCCACTAGCAGTGAAAGATCATGTGAACAATTGTGAAGATTTTAATCAGCACGACACAATATTATCGCACGTAATTGTCAAATAAGGCCAGTACACTAAACGCTCCCATTCTAAATTGATCAAATGGTAATACAGGCAATGGATAGATCGGAAGTTTCAATCTTCGATGTTGAATGGAAAGGTGTGAAATGGAAAACATAAAAGTGAGAATCGTAGCAGCTGACTGGCTGCATTGTACAGATCAAGTCCTCCATTATGTCATAAATATAGCATACTAATAGCAAAATATCATTTCAGCGTACATGCAATCTGGAGCTACAGACAGGTGGAGATTTCAGGAATTCTAACACCCTGAGGCATTTTTTAGTACAAGTAAACTAATAATCTATCTAACACAATTCGAGTATGCTGAATTCGAAAATCGCTGTTATCAAAATATCTTTTGCCATTAAGAACCCAAAATGGCGTATCAAAGATGGCCGCCCTAAACACGATTTTCTGACATACGGCCATCTGTGACGCTTACTCATATTCTGATTTATTTAATTTCTGATTATATTAGAGCAGAAGAACAAACATATAAAAACAAAATACTGAAATTACCAACACTGAAGGATGGGTATGGGGTGGAACTGACGTCATTCTGCGCATGCGCAGTAAAAAGGGGTATTGGAATTGACTTTTGGGGATAGAGATGAACCATCCGTGGTCCTAACAGGCCGTGTAGGGTGTCAACTTGAAGCTCTCGTGGTGTAGACCACGAATTGAGGAATGTCCACGCCATCTGTGGCGTCATTGCTGACGTCATCAGTACGAGTGGTAGCGAAAGCGGCAATTTTAGGGGCGCGTAGAGGTATGTTTGAGGGACTGAGAGACCATTCTTGGTCCGAATGGGATGTGTGGGCATCATAGTGAAGCTTTCCGACTGGTCTGGCGTGTCGTGGAAGTAAGGGATATGACGCCCATGCGCAGACACTCCGAGCTCCAAACACCCAACTGCCCCATCCCCGATCTCTGATCTCCCGACTGTCCCATCCCCGAGCTCCGAGCTCCAAGCGCCCAACTGTCCCATCCCCGAGCTCCGACCTCTTGCATATAAACACGACATACATCTGTGAAAGCTTCATTATACGCCGGTTGTCCGTGGAGACGAGAGCCATGGTTTACGCATGTCACTTGCGTTCGAAGTCATTTTTCACGCCATTTAAGCTACGTAGACATTTGCTTTCCATACATAATAATCGTATAGAGCAAATCCATCTTACGGAGCGGAGTCTCGACAACGAGCAAATTCAAAATACGCGCGAAGAACGATCAACACCTACGTCACACGCGAGAATATTAGAGCATCCCTATATGATGATGGTGAGCGGTCCTACGGGAGGTGGAAATACGTCCTGGGTGATGAAATTCTTAGAAGAAGGGCCCCTCATCTATACCCGTATAGTTTGGTGTTATAGCCAGTGGCGGTCTGCGTACGAAACTACTAGATCACAGAATGTGAGCTTCGTCCCAGGGATTCCTGACGATATCGATCAAGCGTATTTCTTCGACCCAGAGCAGACCAACGTGGTAGTGTTAGATGATCTGATGAGTGCGGCTAAGGACAATTCTCACGTTGTCGATCCCATCATCGCAATCTGTCTGTCATCTATTTGACCCAGAATCTCTTTTCTCAAGGGAATGCGTCTAGAGATATTGCCTTGAACTGCCAATACGTTGTGTTGTTTTCCAATCCCATCGATAGAGCACAAATCCGTGTGTTTGGTAGTCGAGTTTATCCACAGAACATCGACCATTTCATGCAGACGTTTCAAGGCGCGACAATTCGTCCGTATGGTTACCTGTTCGTAGACTTAAAAGCTCATACCCCCGAAGATTGTCGGTTGACGACTCACCTGTCACCCGGCGAGGGGTCACCACAACGTCATATATCCCTACACGATCCACCGATTCCACATCTGACAGCACCCGTCCAGCAGCAGCAACCCACCCCCATACAGCGGGTCCCCTTCATACCATCAGTTCCGGAATATCAACCAACCGTGAAGGACCATCCCAAACCCGTACAACGGAATGAACACAATGTGAACTCAAGGCTATGGAAGCATTTGTTCAAAGAAAGTATGGACGCCGAGATGAGCGAGACGTTGAGGACCACAGAAAACAAGTTTCACCACAAAGGGTATTCGAAAGAGGAAGCCGCATTTTTAGCCCATGACACATTGGCACTCAGACTACGACGGGCTTTACGTCAGCGGAATGCCAACCTAGTGACCTATATAAAATTGCAGGACAAGGAACGATCCATATGGAAATCGAAAGAACAGCGTCGATGTTGAAACTCTCGGGCATGAACTGGAAAGCGGAGTATGTCATAGCAATAGCACAAAAGAAACATTGTTTGAACGCGTCATTGAAAGGCGTTAACCCTACCTGGCCGGGGGGGGGGCGCGGGCGAAATGGCCCCCCTACCAAACTTTCTGCGCTATCTCCAGAATGACAAAAAATAGAGAGCTGAAACAATAAGATGACTTTATAGTTTATCTTATTGGGGTCATTTTGAGCCTATTTGCATAACCCCCTTAGCAGAGGATCATGGGAAAATTCAAGATGGCGGCCACGTGGGGTCCCAGAAAAGTGTTGTTTTTGTCATATTTCTTCAAAATTTCTGTTTATTCCCGATGAAAAGCGGGCAAAATCTATTTTATTTCACATCACATTAATATTTACTAATTTATCATGCAGTTTTTGCGAAGAAATTGCATAAATAAAAAATTCGGAAAATCTGACTGAAAAATCGACCAAAAAATGCCGTTTTTGAAAATGACGTCACTCTGACGCCATCAAAGCGGCCATCTTGGATTTTTTTTTTACATTTTCTGGTAGAGCTTGATCCAAGGGTATAGTGTGGTTTCAGCCCCCTAGCTCAACGGGTAAGAAAAATAATTAGGGGGGCCTATTTCGCCCCCCTCCCCCAAGGCCACAACAGGTCCCAAAAGGCCCAGGCCAGATAGGGTTAAGGCGTTCAGATAGAGCGTTGAATTAGTGTCAATTCTATGAAAATCAGAGCTTCTGAGATATTTCACCAGGGCGTTGAAGCGTTAAGCTGGGCGTGGGCGGGCGTTACTGTTTATAAAAGCAAGTGTATTACCAAAAGACGCACAGTCGACGTTCAACCCTCAACATGGCTTATACTTGCTCTGAGTGCGAAAAGCACATTCACCAGGCGTTACGATGTGATGCGACACGAGAAGAATATATACATGGGATTGAAGCCTACGAGGAGTCCTTGGAGGCGGATGCCGATACAGAGGCTGCTGAGAGTCCACCGATTGATCAGAAACAGAGACTGCTGAGAGATATATCTACTGACACGGAGAGTTTGATCTCAGATAGTCATCCTACATCCCAGGGCAGTGAGGAAGAACCTACCACCTACCAAGCTATCATGCGGTAATCGAAGACGCCGGACAGGATAACTTTCAACAGGCGTACATCCAAACACGCCCCTGTCTCAGGAAAACAGCCATGGCAATCTATGAACTGTACAGCCTGCTCTCGCTTGAAATGAAAGGCGATATTTCAATTATTTTGGCAATGATGTTACCATATAAGCGTTAAATCTGTTCATGTTACGCTGAAGGTGTTCCTGGGACTGAATTAACGAGGAAAGTTCAAACTACAAATAAAGAAAACGAATGTTAGAAAAACTGACAGAAGAGTACAAATTCGGTGATATGGAGTGATGACGTCACTGCCATCAGAGCAGCCGTCAACATTCGGTTGGCATATCTGATAGAGTATGCCGCAGCTAAACAGTTATTTGTAGAAAGTTTCAGCTTGTGTATAACCAATATATGTCATGTCGGCCTTTGATACATATCATTTGATACTCACCAACTTGCCCAAATCAGGGTTCCAGGTAATTCCTTACAACGTCAATCAATTTTAATTAACGCTATCTGGCCTGGGCTTTTTGGGACGTATCCTGGACTGGGGGGAGGGGGGTGTGGCGGGCTTAATCGTGTATTTGCGCCTAATCTTGTCAGCGCCAAATCGTGTAAAAAAATTGCGCCTAATAACGTGTTGCGCCTAATCGTGTAGGAAATTTGCGGTTAATGGTGGAACTGCGCCTAATCGTGTACGGAATTTGCGCCTATTTGTGTAAATGCGCCTAATCGTGTAAGGAGGCTGCGTCTAATCATGTAACTGCTCCTAATCATTTGAACGATCTTGCGCCTAATTTTGCGTCGCGCCTAATCGTGTAGAGAAATTGCTCCTTATTGTGGAACTGCGTCTATTCGTGTAGGAGATTTGCTCCTAATTATGGAAATACGCCTATTCGTGTGAGAAATATGCTCCTAATTGTGGAACTGCGCCTAATCGTGTAGAAAATTTGCGTCTAACTGTGGAAATGCGCCCAATTGTGTATAGAGGCTGCGCCTAAACGTGCACAACGTGAAGACATATAGCGCTTAAACGTGTTCAACGCGCCTAATCGTGTAATGACCGTGTAGTCATGAAAACGACCTAATATAGAGCAGGAATAGTGATTTGAAGCCAGACAGTTATTTATTGAATTGCTGGGTCCACCCCGAATTCAAGTTTTTCGACTGTATTTTTGAAAAGCTACTAAATAGGACAGTTCATACATATCGGATATAATCTGTTCTAAATCCATGCTCTGATTCATCATTTCATTTTCGGAGCTGATGCTGCAAAAGGACGTAAAAGCGTTGAAAAGTGTTTCCGAAATCGGCCAATTTCAACCTACACAAAGTAATGGAAATGTAGATATGGGGAAGCGGATCTTCCCTTGGTGTGTGTATGAGTAAAGCCGTTGAAACGAGATGTCCGCCACTGTTTTTGTGATCCTTAGAGTTTGTTCTCGCGAAAGTTGGGGGAAAGGTACTTGATATGCTCAACTTGGACTTTTCCATTTTTTTTCCACCGACCAATGAAAATCCTGCACTTCAATTTTGAAAATTTGAATTCACTAATCAAAAGTCGAAACAGACAAGATTGCAAATCGTGAGCCGCACAAGAGCCTGTATAATGATATGTCATATCGCGCAGCACCATCTGTATATTAACGGGAGACAGCTCAAGTAGGACTAGTCCCATGGGCATATATAGAAAGGTGGTTCAGAAGATAAACGCTGTTGTTTGATTGAGGGTTGTGACAGATACCATCCATCGCAAGTGAACTTTTCTTTGCATAATCTAGATTTTATTGCACTGTACTTCCATTTGTATATTAGTATTTTGTAATTTATGGCTCACAGGAAAAACAGTTTTTAACTGATTGTGATACCCGAGTATCATTTTCAGAGACTATCGATTGACTGGCTGCAATGGTGAATATAGTAAAACTGAAAAGAATAGCTGCTTCCTGAGTAGCAGATTTCTTTCCCAGAGTTTCAATTCAAAATAGTATCTATTTGTTTGAAAAAGCCCCCCAAAACACACGAAAAACTGGCCATAATACCAAGCTGATCTGTATGTAGTGGTATTACAATTATACATACACCCGGTACTGGTACTGAATGAAAGTATTAGAACACAAGAGTGCATGAAACAAGTGGCAAGACATCCATCTCAGAATATTTCAGTTCTCAGACATGTCAGATGATATTATTTCTAAGTTTAAGTTCAATTGATTAATTTCACTACATACATGCACATATATTCCTCTTCATTCGTCAGAAACTAGATCCAGCATAGATACATGTACAGCCCCTAGATATATGGTAGGGCAGCTCTTTACACATGTATATGTTGCGTCCTGAACTGTATTTCTCTGAGCTGAGGTCAATCTTTGGAAGAGTGACCATAGCAGGCTTCCATACTTTAGTGTGTATTAATCTGATATCTTGAAGGAAAACAATCAACAGAGTATTATTCAATACAGGTAAGGGATGAAGGACATGCTAAGTGACTATATATAGGCCTAAAAAGCCTGTCAACCACTGAAGGATAACTATTCTGGTCTGAGAACGAATAAACAATTTGGAACTATTTTTGTACGTGTACTTCGAACAGCCCTGAAATAAGAAATTTTCTAGATCCCATAATAAAGGTGAAACAACTCACTTTTCTAAAAATGTTAAATTGCCTAGTAGTTTTGGGGCGCTTGGAAGTGTGGTCGCGCCTGCGGAGTCGCGACTTCCTGTCTCTTGATTTCCGGAAGACGTCACTACCGCCAAATTTTCTTTCGAGAGGTGACCCAGGGGTCACGGTGGCAGTGACGTCATACGGTGGCGTCATCAGTGTTTGTGAACGTGACTGCATGCCGGTGCGGTGTATTGGACGTAGTCCATAGTTTCGGATTATTGGTCCTCCTCAAAAACTGTAATACAGCAGAGCGCCCGGGTCTGATCACATGATAATTATCCTTCTCTACTACTACTAGTTTAATTTGAATGGCGCTTTCAATTTAATAAAATTATGCGCGCCAGGTCGTTGCATTGAGTTTGATGTACAACATATATATTGATTTAAAATATCCAACTATACGGATTTGTAATGGAATAAAAAATATGTAGAAAAATCAAACTTCAAATGCGTTATTTAATGTCATGGTGATGTTAGAGACATAAAAGGAAGGGAGCATGTATGGACCAACACAATTAATTTAATAATAATAAAATCCTAACGACCCTTTCTAAAAAATAAATATATATAAAACTGAACTAAAAAGGCTAATATAGCACATGCATATTTTGTTTAAACAAAATTTAAACTCATCATATAGATTTAGATTTGACAATGTGAGAAAAATCGAGATTAGATGTAATATCTATACTCATCCTGATGAAGACAGTGAATGATGACCTGGTGGTATCATCAGACACCAATGTCCAACCAGAACAAGCAAAGACATTATTTAAAATAAAACTGTTTACCCCAACCCCCTCCCTTAAGCAAATGTAAGAAAATGTATATTAAACAGAGTGGTGAATAAAAACGAGATTTGATGTAATATCTATGCCTGTCCCGATGAACACCGTGAATGATGACCTCATGGTATCATCAGACACAAATGTCCAATCAGAAAAAGCAAGGATACCATTTAAAACAAAACTCTTTCTCAGAGTAGAAATATTGGTATAATTTCTTAACCACAGGTAAGAAAATATATATTAAACTATTCTAGAATTTTATTATTCATCAACTTGTAATATGCATGTACTATTAATTAACCAATAAAACTATTATAAATTATCCTTCTCTTTTTAGTAACCAGTATTTATAGTACCAAGCTTTTGGGTACTACCACTCCTTCAAAATGACATATGCGGATGGGTGGCTGTGTTGAGCTATATGGCGAGTCGGGCCGCGAAGTCGACCTTCGTCAGCCTCAGTTTCGCACGTTTTTCAGGTGTCACATATGGAATATGTTACAAAAAACCGGCATGGTCGACCCCTTATTTTGAATAGCTTTTTTATCTCGCGTCGAGACGGGGAACACTGGGAAGAAATCTTATTGAAATCGATTGTCACGATTTTTCCAGGAAATGAACGAAATATGGCGTATTTTGGGTCATTTCAATAGATTTTCCAGAAAATATGGAGGACGTTGTGAGGGCGGAATATTTATCTCGGGTTAAATTTGCTTAATTGGTTTGTATGCTGAATTAATGGTATGAGCATTCCCATGAAGAAAATATATACTTTTATATGGTTTTCTTGATGGTTTGCCAACTCAGAAAGACGGAAGGGCTATACCAAGGGTCTATTTCCAGCAACGAGGGGCCTACTGTGGACTGCACCCTATTACACAAACCGATGGCTTCAGCCTGGAAAAGTTTGAGGGAACTCCCGTCATGGGAGTGACGTCCTCAGCCCGTATAATAAGCTGACATGTTTTGTAGCGCCACAATGTATGCTAAGAGGCGACAACTCGACATATATCTCGTGGAACGACTGTATCGCAGCACCACCTGTATACTAAGGGGCGAAAACTCATCCTATAGGCAGCATTTGAAGCGTTGTAGCGCCCGCCCTTTAAACTTTGAATGGTTTTCTCCACTCGCACACGAATCGTTCATTCGTTTTCGTCGCTGGGCGCCGAAGAGTGTCTAGACGCCTCAATACCTCAGGTCCCAGAAACAGAGGAGGAAGAGTGGACCTGAAGTGGACCTAAAGTGCCGAAGCGTTGAAGCGTTCAGACGCTTGGCGTCAATTGTGGCAGTTGTGGCAGATCTGATTGATCCAACCAACAACTAATGAGAACAGCGGAATGCCTCCTGTCCATGCCCCTCAGTCGCTCCACACATTCCCATACGAACCGTATTGTGCTTTCTATACTGGTGTGCGAGTACGAGCAGTCAATCTATTTTACCCATGGGATTTGCACCAAACGAGCGCCCGGAGCCAGGCATTCGCCCTGGGGTAAAATAGATTGACTGCTCGTACTCGCAGAGTAGTATAGAAAGCACAATACGAGTCGTATGGGAATGTGTGGAGCGACCGAGGGGCATGGACAGGAGGTATTCCGACATCCATCTCAGAATATTTCAGTTCTCAGACATGTCAGATGATATTATTTCTAAGTTTAAGTTCAATTGATTAATTTCACTACATACATGCACATATATTCCTAACGCCACTCCATGTGTTGACCTAGTTTTAGCTTGACCTCTTCATTCGTCAGAAACTAGATCCAGCATAGATACATGTACAGCCCCTAGATATATGGTAGGGCAGCTCTTTACACATGTATATGTTGCGTCCTGAACTGTATTTCTCTGAGCTGAGGTCAATCTTTGGAAGAGTGACCATAGCAAGCTTCCATACTTTAGTGCGTATTAATCTGATATCTTGAAAGAAAACAATCAACAGAGTATTATTCAATACAGGTAAGGGATGAAGGACATGCTAAGTGACTATATATAGGCCTAAAAAGCCTGTCAACCACTGAAGGATAACTATTCTGGTCTGAGAACGAATAAACAATTTGGAACTGTTTTTGCACGTGTACTTCGAACAGCCCTGAAATAAGAAATTTTTTAGATCCCATAATAAAGGTGAAACAACTCACTTTTCTACAAATGTTAAATTGCCTAGGAGTTTTGGGGCGCTTAGGTGTGGTCGCGCCTGCGGAGTCGCGACTTCCGGTCTCTTGACTTCCGGAAGACGTCACTACCGCCAAATTTTCTTTCGAGAGGTGACCCAGGGGTCACAGTGGCAGTGACGTCATACGGTGGCGTCATCAGTGTTTGTGTATGTGACTGCACGCCGGTGGAGTGTATTGGACGTAGTCCATAGTTTCGGATTATTGGTCCTCCTCAAAAACTGTAATACAGCAGAGCGCCCGGGTTTGATCACATGATAATTATCCTTCTCTTTTTAGTAACCAGTATTTATAGTACCAAGCTTTTGGGTACTACCACTCCTTCAAAATGATATATGCGGATGGGTGGCTGTGTTGAGCTATATGGCGAGTCGGGCCGCGAAGTCGACCTTCCTCAGCCTCAGTTTCGCACGTTTTTCAGGTGTCACATGTGGAATATGTTACAAAAAAACGGCATGGTCGACCCCTTATTTTGAATAGCTTTTTTATCTCGCCTCCAGACGGGGAACACTGGGAAGAAATCTTATAGAAATCGATTGTCAAGATTTTTCCAGGAAATGAACGAAATATGACGTATTTTGGGTCATTTCAATAGATTTTCCAGAAAATATGGAGTACGTTGTGAGGTAGGAAAATTTATCTCGGGTTAAATTTGCTTAATTGGCTTGTATGCTGAATTAATGGTATGAGCATTCCCATGAAGAAAATATATACTTTTATATGGTTTTCTTGATGGTTTGCCAACTCAGAAAGACGGAAGGGCTATACTAAGGGTCTATTTCCAGCAACGAGGGGCCTACTGTGGACTGCGCCCTATTACACAAACCGATGGCTTCAGCCTGGAAAAGTTTGAGGGAACTCCCGTCATGGGAGTGACATCCTCATCCCGTATAATAAGCTGTCATGTCTTGTAGCGCCACAATGTATGCTAAGAGGCGACAACTCGACATATATCTCGTGGAACGACTGTATCGCAGCACCACCTGTATACTAAGGGGCGAAAACTCATCCTATAGGCAGCATTTGAAGCGTTGTAGCGCCCGCCCTTTAAGCTTTGAATGGTTTTCTCCACTCGCACACGAATCGTTCATTCGTTTTCGTCGCTGGGCGTCGAAGAGTGTCTAGACGCCTCAATACCTCAGGTCCCTGAAACAGAGGAGGAAGAGTGGACCTGAAGTGGACCTAAAGTGCCGAAGCGTTGAAGCGTTCAGACGCTTGGCGTCAATTGTGGCAGTTGTGGCAGATCTGATTGATCCAACCAACAACTAATGAGAACAGCGGAATGCCTCCTGTCCATGCCCCTCAGTCGCTCCACACATTCCCATACGACCCGTATTGTGCTTTCTATACTACTGTGCGAGTACGAGCAGTCAATCTATTTTACCCATGGGATTTGCACCAAACGAGCGCCCAGAGCCAGGCATTCGCCCTGGGGTAAAATAGATTGACTGCTCGTACTCGCAGAGTAGCACAATACGGGTCGTATGGGAATGTGTGGGGCGACCGAGGGGCATGGACAGTAGGTATTCCGCTGTTCTCATTAGTTGTTGGTTGGATCAATCAGATCGCAAGTTTTTGCCCGGTTCTAAAAATAGATCACTACAGCGCTATGAACACCAGTTCTGCACACAAGTGCCACAATTGACGCCAAGCGTCTGAACGCTTCAACGCTTCGGCACTTTAGGTCCACTTCAGGTCCACTCTTCCTCCTCTGTTTCAGGGACCTGAGGTGTTGAGGCGTCTAGACACTCTTCGACGCCCAGCGACGAAAACGAATGAACGATCCAAGTGCAGGTGGAGAAAGCCATTCAAAGCTTAAAGGGCGGGCGCTACAAGGCTTCAAATGCTGGCTATAGGATGAGTTTTCGCCCCTTAGTATACGGGTGGTGCTGCGATACAGTCGTTCTACGAGATATATGTCGAGTTGTCGCCTCTTAGCATACATTGTGGCGCTACAAGACATGACAGCTTATTATACGGGCTGATGACGTCACTCCCATGATGGGAGTTCCCTTAAACTTTTCCAGGCTGAAGCCATCGGTTTGTGTAATAGGGTGAAGTCCACAGTAGACCCCTCGTTGCTGGAAATAGACCCTTGGTATAGCCCTTCCGTCTTTCTGAGTTGGCAAACCATCAAGAAAACCATATAAAAGTATATATTTTCTTCATGGGAATGCTCATACCATTAATTCAGCATACAAGCCAATTAAGCAAATTTAACCCGGGATAAATTTTCCTCCCTCGGAACGTACTGCATATTTTCTGTAAAATCTATTGAAATGACCCAAAATACGCCATATTTCGTTCATTTCCTGGAAAAATCTTGACAATCGATTTCAATAAGATTTCTTCCCAGTGATCCCCGTCTCGAGGCGAGATAAAAAAGCTATTCAAACTATGAGGTTGACCATGCCGTTGTTGTCACATATTCCATATGTAACATAACCCTATTTCTAGACACCTGAAAAACGTGCGAAACTGAGGCTGACGAAGGTCGACTTCGCGGCCCGACTCCCCATATAGCTCAACACAGCCACCCATCCGCATATGTCATTTTGAAGGAGTGGTAGTACCCAAAAGCTTGGTACTATAAATAATGGTTACTAAAAAGGGAAGGATAATTATCATGTGGTCAGACCCGGGCGCTCTGCTGTATTACAGTTTTTGAGGGGGACCAATAATCCGAAACTATGGACTACGTCCAATACACCCCACCGGCGTGCAGTCACGTACACTAACACTGATGACGCCACCGTATGACGTCACTGCCACCGTGGCCCCTGGGTCACCTCTCGAAAGAAAATTTGGCGGTAGTGATGTCTTCCGGAAGTCAAGAGACCAGAAGTCGCGACTCCGCAGGCGCGACCACACCCAAGCGCCCAAAACTCCTAGGCAATTTAACATTTTTAGAAAAGTGAGTTGTTGCACCTTTATTATGGGACCTAGAAAATTTCTGATTTCAGGGCTGTTCGAAGTAAACGAACAAAAATAGTTCCAAATTGTTTATTCGTTCTCAGACCAGAATAGTTATCCTTCAGTGGTTGACAGGCTTTTTAGGCCTATATATAGTCACTTAGCATGTCCTTCGTCCCTTACCTGTATTGACTAATACTCTGTTGATTGTTTTCTTTCAAGATATCAGATTAATACGCACGAAAGTATGGAAGCCTGCTATGGTCACTCTTCCAAAGATTGACCTCAGCTCAGAGAAATACAGTTCAGGACGCAACATATACATGTGTAAAGATCTGCCCTACCATATCTCTAGGGGCTGTACATGTATCTATGCTGGATCTAGTTTCTGACGAATGAAGAGATCAAGCTAAAACTACGTCAACACATGGAGTTGTGTTAGGAATATATGTAAATGTATGTAGTGAAATTAATCCATTGAACTCAATCTTAGAAATAATATTATCTGACATGTCTGAGAACTGAAATATTCTGAGATGGATGTCTTGCCACTTGTTGTTTCATGCACTCTTGTGTTCTAATACTTTCATTCAGTGCCAGTACCGGGTATATGTATAATTGTAATACCACTACATACAGATCAGCTTGGTATTATGGCCAGTTTTTCGTGTGTTTTGGGGGGCTTTTTCAAACAAATAGATACTATTTTGAATTAAAACTCTGGGAAAGAAATCTGCTACTCAGGAAGCAGCTATTCTTTTCAGTTTTACTATATCCACCATTGCAGCCAGTCAATCGATAGTCTCTGTATCACAATCAGTTAAAAACTGTTTTTCCTGTGAGCCATAAATTACAAAATACTCATATACAAATGGAAGTACAGTGCAATCAAATCTAGATTATGCAAAGAAAAGCTCACTTGCGATGGATGGTATCTGTCCCAACCCTCAATCAAACAACAGCGTTTATCTTCTGAACCACCTTTCTATACATGCCCATGGGACTAGTCCTACTTGAGCCGTTATTTAGAGTTAAAAACTGTTTTTCCTGTGAGCCATAAATTACAAAATACTCATATACAAATGGAAGTACAGTGCAATCAAATCTAGATTATGCAAAGAAAAGTTCACTTGCGATGGATGGCATCTGTCCCAACCCTCAATCAAACAACAGCGTTTATCTTCTGAACCACCTTTCTATATATGCCTCCAGGAGTCCTTCCAGCGATCAGCTGCGAAAACAACCATAGCAAGTTCCTTTACATTAATATGGGCAGATGTTAGTGACGGCTCATCGAGATGCCAGACACGGTAAGTCCAATCGAAATCACAGAATGCTCCCGCTGCGATAGGACATGCATCCGTAACGACCGGTGATCCCATATCATTTTATAGTTACTTGTTGTTTGTAGAGCACATAACCACCACTGAAGATCTGGAAGGATTGGAGTTATTCGGGCCTTGTGATAGGGGGCGCGTAGACAAGTCAATAAACTATATACTGACCGTGAATGAAGGCGACCCCAGTCAATAACATTACACGCCCATGTTAATTTCCCTGCCAATCTTTCCAGCTGTTTACGCGTAGCTCGACGTCTACAAGAAAACGTGCGAAGCTCTGTAATGAGTTTCTGCAATTTGGAAGGGTCCAGAGATAGCCGATTGCCCACAGTGTCTATTTCTATACCCAGAAAAGTCAAACACGTACAAAGATCGACTACCTTGGTCCAGTTGATTTTTTAAATCCAAGCGAACGGAGGAGTGAAATAAGCGTGTTGTAGGCAGTCAGACATTCATCAAAACACGAAGCATAGACCACAAAATCATCAAGAAATGCAACACACGTAAATCCACGCCGATGCATCATGCGGCACACGCTTTGGGTGAGACGGTGAAACACTGTGGGGCTTTTACGTGCTCCGAAACATAACCTCGTGTCGATAAGATACGACGGATCAAATTGACCAGAAAATGTCCACTGAAGACCGGTATAATCATAATTAGATGGGTGGATACCCACCGCACGGTAGACATTCTTCAGGTCAGCTTTAGCTAAATAATATCCGGGTCCAATGTCATCGAGCACCCCTTTAACAGTTTGATAAGTTTGCTGATCATTTGTCGCATACTCGTTTAAACTAGCCCCCGATGGTCTCTAGCATCATGTACCAACCGGATATTGGCATCAGGTTTCGGCACAGCACCCAGGGCGCTAATAATATGGGGAGGAGAGTTAACTTCGATATAATTGTTTTCGTTTATCTCGCTCTGAAGGGCTTCTTCAACTTTGTCCTTTGATGCATAAGCGGATGCGGAGTTAGGGGTATAGGCTTTCTGTGGGATTATTTCATTGTCATCGACTAAAGAAAATCCGTTCTCGATCCCGTCTAGCACAAAATCCCTGTCAGGGTCCAATTCTAGTTCCGATTCCCAGACTGAAAAACACTGTGTGACAGGAGACGGGTTGTGGCCATAGCCTATACGGGACACCCTAGTTCAAGTTTCAAGTTTCCCAAGTTCCCTAGTTCCAAGTTCCTAAGTTCCAAGTTCCAGCTCTGTAGTTCCAAGCCCCAGTTCCCCTAAGCTCCCCCTCCGAAGTTTCAAGCTCCAGTTCCCCCAAGCTTCACCTCCAAAGTTCAAAAGCTACAGTTCAAAAGCTTCCAGACCCAACTACTCCCAGATAAAAAGGCTTGAGGGGTAATAAATGACAAGCTCTATGGTTTCAGAAAGATCGCTACCGATACTATTCAACATCTAGTACTAAACCTCTCGTAATACAGGGCATGTCGCCTAATAATATTTCTTTACAATACTTGTATATGTTTCGGTACATTTTTAGCATCTGTCGGTCTTTTTTTTGTACCGGTCATGACCGTTCGGCGGTAAGTGTGCATAGAAATTGAGCCAAGCAGAATATTTGATCTATCATATATAATTGGCAATATTTGATGCTGACAGTGCACAATGTAAACTCGAAGAAAAATAGGATGGATTAAAAAAGTTATTAAACTTCACACACATTTCTTTGTAAACGTTGCATATCCTTTCTGTATGTAGACCCCTGCCGGCCAATAATTGAAAGTTGGCATGATCATTTGCCCCTGAAAACTTAAAGTGATTCGAATATAAATGGATCAGCTCTCAATGCTGGTATACAGAAATGATAATAAATCATACAAATCTGGAGTCGGAATCAATCTCTTATGTTTCCTCTTGTTAGTCTTTGTTACACCCTTTATACATCTGCAGCATCCCTTGTGTTCAGTTCCTGTGTAATTTCAGAAAATGAAGCCTTTTGATGATTCACGGATATCAAACTACTGCACCTTTCCCTGGATCCAATCAGGAATCAGCCTTATCCTTTTTGTAAGCAATTTTATTACTTCCATATCTCAAGTCCATTCTGATGAAAAAAGGATTATTTGATTTAGATAATTCCTGTCCAGAGTCTACTTCTCAGGGATTCCCCACCTGCACTGTCATATATCCATCAGAGATAAACAGCGTTAATGATGTCGCATAAACTGAAGATGGCCACCCATCCTTCCCGCCACTCAGAGGGACTGATATGGTTATTCATTCATGCAAGTCTCTTCATACATCGATGCTGTATACCAAGTTTCGTATAGAACAAATAAAATTAAATTGTATCAGAGATATACATCATTAAAGATTTTGCATAAATTAAAGATGGCCGCCAAGGTTTCCAACCAATCGGGTTCAGATTCAATAGGGTTCTGGTTCACGAGCATATCGGTGTGCACTGCCAGATTGGTGTATCTAGGGTGAGCCGTTCTAAAGATATCTGGGTAACGAGAAAGGTGTGATGGACGGACGGACGGACGGATATGACGACAACACTATCCTTCCGCCAAATTTTGGCCGAGGGGTAAAAATCGAAACAATGTTGACGATTATATGAATTACATAACTAAGAAATCTTTGAAATGAAACTAATTGCCATCCATTCATTCATACCTCTAATTTTGGGTGCTGGTGTTTAAATGAATTGCGGTAATTCGATATATATAGGGTAGAGGTATCAAGTGATCAAGAGGGTTAATGCGACAGTCCGAATCATAAGGGGAACAAGAAGGGTATATGATGAATACAAGAAATCTGATGACCGGTCGCATTTGTCATGTTTGTAAAAGAAAGTTCAGTCGCGTATCATCGGCTTATTGCCGATGTGTTGACCGAATAGCCCCAGTCAAATCATACCACGATACTACATTTGTTAGTACACACAAAGCTCAAAAAGTTCTGTTTCAACAGAATATTAGCAAATCATCCAATTATTTCTGCATAAAGGCATGGTAATGTACCCCCTCTACTCTTTACTTACTTTTCCTCATCCCACAGCTATCTTGACGCGTATTCACGGTCTTCCGACCTCCAAACATCTGATAAGATGGGCATTTGAATTTGAGAGAGAAGGATGGTAACTTTCTGTGACGTCATAGCTATCCCAGCGAAGTTTCACAACAAAAGAAACAGATCGATTGTAAAATTATAAGACGGAAGTGTGTAATCTAAATTCCTCTACAGAGGATGGATAGGACTTTCTTCCATTGAAAGTTATTGGCGATCTGTGCTATCCTGAAGGATGTTTCCAAAAAATTGGTTCCAGTAGGTGTTAGATGCGGCTTATTGTAATCTGTAATCTATAATCAGAGAGCTCCACAACAATTCAAAACATGTGTTGAACAGGCTAGACAGTAACATTATAATAAGTAACATTATAATAAGGGCTGTTTAACAATGGCATATGTGTTATGCCTCTTAAACAACCAGATGTGTATCATATCTGAGAGCTTTTGGACTGTAGCTTTTGAACTTTGGAGGTGGGGCTTGGGGAAACTGGAGCTTGAAACTTCGAAGGGGGAGCTTGGGGGAACTGGAGCTTGGAACTACGGAGCTGGAACTTGGAACTTGGGAACTTGGAACTAGGGAACTTGGGAAACTTGAAACTTGAACTAGGGTGTCCCAGCCTATACGCTCGCTCCGTTTTTTGCTGGGAATGGATTCTTATGGTGGTTAAAATCGTTGTGAGTTGTCGAGTAGCACGTAGAACACACATGTGCATAATTACACACGACCATAGTGCAACCATGGCGACCATTGAACTTGCCGCATACAGGCTTGCCGCTCTGGGGGTCGTATTTTGATCGGTTCGTTGTGGGAACTTTGACTCCCCCGCGTGAATTCTGAGGCCCCGAATTCCTTTGAAAGGGAGTGGATGATCTATCCGTTCTGGGCCGTAACATCGCTTGCATTAAGAATGTATTGTCGGAGTCCCAAGCAAAGTTGTCCCGGTGTTGTTGCCGCCGAAATTCCAGGTCATAATTTAAGACTGAGTGCCAGTCAAAAACTTGTGCAAATGTTGCCACTTTAGTCATGTAGCCATTGTGTGTCCGTTGAGCAGTTATCTTTCATCACCATCTCCTGTAGAATTTTTGTGGACCCTTCCGTATATTGGGCTATGGTGAGTTTATCGTGAGGAATTTTGTTGTCCTTTATTTTAACCTCAAAATCACTCATAGTGAGATTCTTGGAGTCGGCAGAAGTGAGAGGAGATAAGGTCACACAATCACGCACAAAACGTAATGGGGAATTGTTACTGGCAGGTGCTTTGGACAGAAACTGCGATAAGAGATCCAACATACCGTCTGGCCCCGTGTTATTGGATGTCGCCGCCATATTGAATTGTCTATGTTGATCGATGTTTGAAGTTGAAGTTGAAAACATCGTTTGGTGCCAGCCCTGCTGTCCCTTCGTCACGCTGGGTAGTCGGCACTGGGTGTGAAGTAGGGATTTGTGAAGACTGGGCCTCCGTATTCCCGCTTTCGCGAATGCTCCTTTGTTCCGTCGTTGTTGCTGTTGAACCTGCCACGTCACTCGAGACAAAGCCGTACCCTGGGATCTCTTGCAGGGCGTCTTGGAGGAGAAGCCGCTGGCCGATCGGAAGATTGAGAAAAGTCGACCCTACCAGAGCTGGGGACAACAGTTTTAAACTGGTACCGGTGTCAAATCCTTCATCCGCTAGAGAACTGATCGTTGCTGTTTGCAGGCCGAATTCGTTTTTCCATTCATCCACGTCGAACGCCCGTTCCCGAGCCTGTTGTTCACTGCGAATACGGGCCACATTATCGTTTGAACCCATGGTAAACGGCAGATATATCACAACAGATGATCGTTGAAACGAAGACAATTTAACGCGGGATGATTTGAGAATTAACGGCAGGTAAGGCAGACATATTAAGCTTAGCAAGGAAAACGCATTGTAAATGAAGAGTCTACTCGAATGCACGCGTTTAAAAACAGGCGACTGCAGCTCCCCCAGTCGGTAATATGATAAGCATGAAAAGCGGGCCCACGTGACATGTTGAGTTTTACGACAACTATCAAGTTTATCACGTCTCCCTTTAACATACAGATGGTGCTGCGAGATATGACATATCATTATACAGGCTCTTGTGCGGCTCACGATTTGCAATGTTGGCTGTTTCGACTTTTGATTAGTGAATTCAAATTTTCAAAATTGAAGTGCCGGATTTTCATTGGTCGGGGGAAAAAATGGAAATGTCCAAGTTGAGCATATCAAGTACCTTACCCCCAACTTTCGCGAGAACTAACTGTAAGGATCACAAAAACAGTGGCGGACATCTCGTTTCAACGGTTTCACTCATACACACACAAGGGGAAGATCCGCTTCCCCATATCTACATTTTCATTACTTTGTGTAGGTTGAAATTGGCCGATTTCGGAAACATTTCATCATGGTCATTTCAACGCTTTTACTTCCTTTTGCAGCATCAGCTCCAAAAATGAAATGATGAATCAGAGCATGGATTTAGAACAGATTATATCCGATATCCATTAACTGTCCTGTTTAGTAGCTTTTCAAAAATACAGTCGAAAAACTTGAATT